>JAJOOO010020796.1:0-11913 GCA_029582685.1 Solanum piurae
TTTAATATTAGTTTAAACTTTAATATAAAATTGAATTTTAAGGTTTAAACTTTAAATTCAATATAAACTTTAAACTTTAAAGTCAATTTTAAACTTTAAATTCAATATAAACTTTAAAATTTAAAGCCAATTTTAAACTTTAAACTTTAAAGTTTAAACTTTAATTCAATTGAAACTTTAAAGTAACTTTAAAGTTTAAAGTCTTAAATTCAAGTTTTTTAATAATATAATATTATATAATAATTAAAGTTAATAAAAAAGAATAAAAAATAACCGGTACACAATGATCCGATAAGAACCGGTTCCGGTCCAGTCCAAACCGGTTCCGGTCCAGTCCAAACCGGTTCCTATCCGGTCCAAACCGGTTCCTATCCGGTAACTAAGGGACCGGATGGAACCTTTGGAAATTTCTGGTAAGACCCGATTCTGGTAACTAAATTCGGTAACGAGGACCGGTTCCGATAAAACCGGTCATGTTGATCCGGTCCTGTCCAATTGCCAGTCTTAACCGAGTTGGACTAATAGTCCCAGAACTACTAGCCACGTGGGTTGTAAGTCCCCTTTGTGGGCATCATTTCAGTGATCACGCCAACATGCCTCTATACCTCTGGCAGGGTATATTGGGTCCTCTCGATGGGGCGTATACATCGGACTCTACATTTAGCTCATGTTGTTTTACTATCGGTTATTAGTAGCTCCCACAACTCAGTCAGACTCTATTGCATTGACCAATTTTAGTACAGTCAGTATTCAGTCTCACTATGTTATAAATTGGTCATTTCATTCAGTTAGCTCAGTATTTAGTATCTATATCATGCTCAGATTATGCACTTGCGTTATCGCTTGTTCAATTATGTGTTTATTTCAGCTTTATTCTATCCTGCATGCTCAGTACCTTTCAAGTACTGACACATATATTGCGCTACATCTCCTCGTGATGTAGGTTCAGGTCCCCAGCAGTCAGATCACGCTTAGATCGGTTCCCGATCTCCAGTTCAACTGTATCAACGGTGAGTCCTCATTCTTCGAGGACAATAGTCATGTTATCTTTCAGTATTTTAGTCCTTTAGTTTCAGTTTTGCTAGACTTAGATGGGGCATGTTCCAGCATTTTTAGTCAGTTAGAGGCTATTTTCAGACATAGTTAGATTCAGCTTGGTTATGAGTTAATATGTTCCTTGTATTAAACTCATCAGTTTTCATTCATCTCAGTTATAGTATATGGGTATTTTCCCGATTTTTCATTTTATTTATGATTATAGCTTCTACACAATTTTTATTATTCAGTTATCTTTAGTATGCTCATGATTATGCCAGCAGGGTTAGCTTGGGGTCACTTGTGATCCTAGGTCCTGTGTCCGCGACTAGGAGGCAGCCTCGGGGAGTGACAAAGTTGGTATCAGAGCCCTAGGTTTATGTGTCCTAGGATGTCTGAAAATTTGCACTAAGTAGAGTCCTTTTCATGGGTGTGAAGTGCACCACATCTAATTTAGAGGGAGGCTACAAAGTGTTTTAGGAAAAATCTTTATTTTCTTGTTACTCTTATCGTGCGTAAAGTATGATCTAATTCCATTCTAACTCAACGTTCTACATTTTAGACCATGCCTCCTCGTAGAGCTAACGCCAGGAATGCGAATGCCATGAACGCAAACGCAGCCCCTCCATTCCCAGAACAAGAAGTCTCAAATGTTGAATTCAGGAATGTCATCCAAATGTTGGTTCAGAGTGTGGCCAACCAGAACAATCAGCTGGTTCAAGCTCCTATGAATGCGAATGGTGGATCAACAACAGTGAGGGTCCGTGACTTTCTTAGGATGAATCCGACTGAGTTATTAGGATCGCAGACTGGTGAGGATCCCCATAATTTCTTGGATAAGATCAAGAAGATCTTTGAGGTGATGCAGGTCACTGGGAATGATCGGGTTGAGTTGGAATCTTACCAGCTGAAAGATGTGGCTCATATCTGGTACACTCAGTGGAAAGAGAACAGGGGTGCCAATGCTGCTCCTATTACTTGGGATTGCTTCAGCGAAACCTTTCTGGACAGGTTCTTCTCAAGACAATTAAGAGAGGCAAAAGCTTAAGAATTCATGAACCTGAGACAAGGTAATATGACGGTCCAAGAGTATGGGCTCAAGTTTACCCAACTCTCCAGGTATGCTCCTCATATGGTTGCCGATTCCAGAGCTCAGATGAATAAGTTCTTGTATGGAGTGTCAGATTTGGTGAAAACGGAGTGCATAAATGCTATGTTACTGGGAGATATGAACATCGCTAGGCTTATGAATCACGCTCAGAAGGTTGAGGGTGATAAGCTTAGGGAACATGCTAAGGAGAGTAAGAAAGCAAGAACATGCAACTATGAGTGTTCCCAACATAAATCGGGTGGTGGAAATCGCTCGCAGTTTCAGGAGAAGTGTTCGACTCCAGCACCTTCATCAGCCAGTATTCCATCCTCCAAGTTCCGGAATAATCAGAAAGGTGGAGCATCAGGCTCTAAGTCTCAAGGTAGTATTTCAGGCACCAAAACCTACCCAACTTGCCCTAAGTGTGGTAAGAACCATCAGGGCGAGTGTCTTGCAGGAAAAGAAGGATGCTTTGGGTGTGGTCAGTCTGGTCACATGTTGAGGGATTGTCCTTCTAGACAGGGTCAATGAGGTAATAATGGTAGAGCTCAGTCTAAAACTTCAGCAGCACCAGCAGGTCGCCCGACTCAGCAGGGTAACTCATCTGGTATAGGTGGTAGACAACGCCAAAATAGGTTGTATGCTCTTCAGGCTCGCCAAGATCAGGATGTTTCTCATAATGTAGTCACTGGTACATTACGAGCCTTTGATCTTGACGTTTATGCATTGTTAGATCCAGGGGCTACTTTGTCATTTGTAACTCCTTTTACAACGGTCAAATTTAGTGTTAGTCCAGAAACTCTCCCAGAACCCTTCTCAGTCTCTACTTCAGTTGGTAACCTAGTTATAGATAGATGGGTATACATAAATTGCCCTGTCACAGTCTCCTGGAAAGTCACCTCAACAGATCTTGTAGAGTTTGAAATGGTAGACTTCGATGTTATTCTAGGCATGGATTGGTTACATTCCTGTTATTCCTCAGTCGATTGTAGAACTAGGATTGTTCGTTTTCGGTTTCCAGACGAAACAATCTTAGAATGGGAGGGTAGTATCTTAGCGCCTATGGGTCGATTCATTTCTTACCTTAAGGCCAAAAAAATGATCTCTAAGGGTTATTTCTATCATCTAGTTTGGGTTAAGGATTCAAGCTCTGAAACCCCAACTCTTGAGTCAGTTCATGTGGTTAATGAGTTTCCAGAAGTATTTCCAGAAGATCTTCCCAGATTTTTTCCCAATAGGGAAATTGACTTTAGAATTGATCTTCTTCCAGATACCCTGCCTATCTCTATTCCTCCTTAAAGAATGGCTCCAGTTGAGATTAAGGAATTAAAAGAGCAGTTGAAAGACCTTCTAGCTAAGGGCTTCATCAGGCCTAGTAATTTACCATGGGGTGCACCAGTGTTGTTCGTAAAAAGGAAAGATAGTTCTCTTAGAATGTATGTTGACTATAGGCAGTTGAACAAGGTCACAATCAAGAATAACTATCCCATCCCCAGGATTGATAACTTGTTCGAACAACTTCAGGGTGCTAGTCATTTCTCAAATATAGACTTCAGATCGGGTTATCATCAGCTTAAAGTTAGAGATAGTGACATTCCGAAGATAGCCTTCAGAACTTGGTATGGTCATTATGAATTTGTAGTCATGTCATTTGGACTAACCAATGCTCCTACAACTTTCATGGATTTGATGAACAGAGTGTTCAAGTAGTACTTGGACTTGTTCGTTATCATCTTTATTAATGATATCCTTATTTACTCTATGAATGAGGAAGAACATGCGAGTTATTTGAGAGTTGTTCTGCAAACTCTCAAAGATCGCTAGTTATTTGCAAAATTTAACAAGTGCGAGTTTTGGTTACAATCAGTTGCCTTCCTTGGGTATATTGTGTCTAGTGAAGGAATTCGAGTAAATTCCCAGAAAATAGAAGCAGTGAAACAATGGCCCAGACCTACCTCTGCTACAGATATCAGAAATTTCTTGGGTCTAGCGGGCTATTACAGATGGTTCATGGAAGGATTTTCATCCATAGCCTCCCCATTGACTAGATTGACTCAGAAGATGGTCAAGTTTTAATGGTCAGATGGTTGTGAGAAAAGCTTCGTAGAATTGAAAACTAGGTTGACTACAATTCCTGTCTTAACTCTAACAGAGAGTTCAAATGGTTATGTGATCTATTGTGATGTATCCAGGGTCAGCCTAGGTTGTGTGTTGATGCAGCGAGGTAAGGTTATATCTTATGCTTCTAGACAACTTAAGGTACATGTGAAGAATTATCTGACTCATGACCTCGAGCTTGCAGTAGTGGTGTTTGCACTCAAGATTTGGAGACACTACTTGTGTGGTGTTCATGTAGATGTATTCACAGACTATAAGAGCCTCCAATATGTATTCACCCAGAAAGAAGAGAGCTAGCAAAGGATGTTCACAGACTTTCTCACCTAGGAGTTCATCTTATGAGCATATCAAATGGTGGTGTAACAGTTCAAACTGGGGCAGAATCTTCTTTGGTAGTGGAAGTTAAGGAAAAGCAAGACAACGATCCGATATTACTTGAACTCAAGGGTGCATTCCACCAACAGAGAGTTGAGGTTTTCTCCCAAGGGGAATATGGTGTGCTTCGCTACCAGGGTCGATTATGTGTTCCTAATGTGGGCTAGTTGAGACAACATATTCTTGTAGAGGCCTATAACTCCAGATATTTTATTCATCCAGGTGCCACTAAGATGTACCGCGATCTGCGGGAGGTCTATTGGTGGAATGGTATGAAAAGAGATATAACAGACTTTGTGGCTAAGTGCTTCAATTGCCGCAAGTCAAGGTAGAACATCAAAAACCCGGGGGTATGACTCAAGAGATTGACATTCCTACTTGGAAGTGGGAAGTGATCAACATAGATTTCATTGTAGGGTTACTTCGTACTCACAGACAACATGACTCCATTTGGGTGATAGTTGACAGAATGACTAAGTCTTCTCGCTTTTTGGCGGTCAAGACTACAGATTCGGCGGAGGACTATGCCAAGCTTTACATTAATGAGATAGTCAGGTTGCATAGGGTTCATTTGTCTATCATTTCAGATAGAGGTCCTTAGTTCACCTCTCATTTCTGGAAGCCATTTTAGAAAGGTGTTGGTACTCAGATTAACCTTAGCACGACATTTCATCCACAGACGGATGGTCAGGCAAAGCATACCATTCAGACCTTAGAAAACATGTTGAGAGCTTGTGTGATCGACTTTAAGGGTAGTTGGGATGATCACCTTCCTCTTAATGAGTTCACCTATAACAATAGTTATCATTCCAGCATTTAGATGGCCCTTTATGAGGCATTGTATGGGCGTAGATGCAGATCTCATGTTGGTTGATTTGAAGTAGGTGAAGCCGCCTTGATAGGACCAGATTCAGTCCATGATGCTATGGAAAAAGTGAAACTCATTAGAGATAGACTTAAGACTGCCCAGAGTCGCCAGAAGTCTTATGCAGATATGAGAAGAAGGGAATTAGAATTCCAAGTTGATGAGTGGGTTTTCCTGAAAGTGTCACCTATGAAAGGGGTGATGAGCTTTAAAAAGAAAGGGAAGCTCAGTCCTAGATATGTAGGCCCTTAAAAGATTCTGAAGAGGATTGGTAAAGTGACTTATGAGTTAGAGTTGCCAGCAGAATTAGCAGCAGTGCATCCGATTTTTCACATTTCACTTTTGAAGAAGTGTGTGGGTGATCCAGCATCCATAGTGCCATTAAAGAGTATGGCCGTGAAAGATAGTCTCTCATATGAGGATGTACCAGTTGAGATACTTGATCATCAGGTTAGAAGATTGAGAAACAAAGAAGTCCCTTCAGTCAAGGTTTGGTGGAGGAGTCAGTCCGTAGATGGAGCTACTTGGGAAGCAGAAGCAGCCATGAAAGCCAAGTATCGTCACCTCTTTCCTTCTGAATCCATTCCTGCTTGAGGTAATAGTTCCTCTTCAGTTATTCAGTCATTCATGCGTGAAATCAGTCTTAGTATCATGTTCCTTCAGTTTGTACTTGCATTTTCAACGTATTTGCATGTTTTGGGAACTCAGTTCAGTCAGAAATCAACCTTCAATGTTTAGTAGTAGGGTTGCAGCTCATTCCCTCTATTTCAGCTAGTCTAGTCTTTATTCGAGGACGAATAATCCCAAGGAGGAGATATGGTAACACCTCAAAAACCAAGCCTAGAAAAAATTGCAGAAAATTTCCTGAACCAGTGAACCATGGCAGGGTTCACGGACCGTGATAGGGTCAACGGTCCGTTAACGTGCCCGTGGTCCAGAGTTGCACTTCACTAGGCCCAGACATTAGGCAATGGGACTCTTCATGGGTCGTGGTCACAACGACGGGCCGTGGTGGCGTCCGTAGTGTCAGACCAGTAGACTCCCAACATGAAGACTCCAGACCTCAGCCTAAGTGAGGACCACGAGGACCTTCACGGTCTGTGGTCCTCCACATGGGCCGTGGTAGTGGCCATAGTCCAGACCCCCCAGGTTTTCAGAACCAAGTCCAGACAACGAACGACTTCACGGTCCGTGGTCCCTTTCAAGGTCGGTGAAGGTGGCCGTGGTCAGCCCGTCTGCAGTTTAAGTCAGGATTATTTCGGTCTTTTCCTTATTCGTTGGACACCTTAACTACGTTGTTTTAACCCTAAACTTCGTGGTTTTAGTCAGTTTAAGCCTATAAACATAATTGAAACTTACCTAAGTCAATTCGTTAATCTAAACTTAGAAACTTAGGGCGTAAGAGGAGAAAAGAGGTCAAGAACCCTAGTTCAAGAACACAGCAAGATTCCATCCGTTCCAGCCCCGAAATCGAAAGATTTCTCCGTGGAATTCATCACCAGATATATGGGATTTCACTAGTGGGTTCCTTTCACCCATTAGGTCCCTAGTTTTCAGTCAATTTCTTGATTCCCTTATTATGACTAGACCTAGGGTTTCTTGAATGTTAGCATTATTGGGTTCTTAGATGTTTGAATGATCCAAATCATATTAGTATGTTAATATTCAGTTTATTGCATGAATTCTAGAACCCTAGCTATGTATTTATTTAGTTCTTGAATTACACATGCTAGGTAATATATTTCAGTTATTCAGTTATGCATGCCTCAGTTGTTAATCCATCAATATCAGTTTAATTGTTGCATACTCAGTTTGCATGTTCAGTTTGAGCTATCTAGTAAACTACATAAATTCAGTCATAATGTGTTAATTACTTAATCCATTGGGAGTAGCATAATACCGAGTTGGACTAGGGTTCAACATACCCAAATAGTCCTAGAACTATTAGCAACGTAGGTTGTAAGTCCCCTCTGTGGGAATCATTTTAGTGATCACGCCAGCATGCCTCTATACCTCTGGCAGGGTATATTGGGTCCTCTCGATATGGCGTATACATCAGACTCCATATTTAGCTCATGTTGTTTTACTATCGGTTATTAGAAGCTCCCACAACTCAGTCAGACTCTATTGCATTGACCATTTTCTGTACAGTCAGTATTCAGTCTCAATATGTTATAAATTGGTTATTTCATTCAGTTAGCTCAATATTTAGTATCTATATCATGTTCAGATTATGCAGTTGCTTTATCACTTGTTCAGTTATTGTTTATTTCAGCTTTATTCTATCCTACATGATCAGTACCTTTCAAGTACTGTCGCATATATTGCGCTACATCTTCTCGTGATATAGGTTCAGGTCCCCAGCAGTCAAATCACGCTTAGATCGATTCCCGATCTTTAGTTCAGCAATATCAACGGTGAGTCCTCATTCTTCGAGGACAATAGTCATGTTATCTTTACAGTATTTTAGTCCTTTAGTTTCAGTTTTGCTAGACTTAGCTGGGGCATGGCCCAACATTTTTAGTCAGTTAGAGACTATTTTCAGACATAGTTAGATTCAACTTGGTTATGAGTTAATATGTTCCTTGTATTAAACTCATCAGTTTTCATCCATCTCAGTTATAGTATATGGGTATTTCCCCCAACTTTTCATTTTATTTTTTATTATACTTCTGGACAATTTTTATTATTCAGTTATCTTTAATATGCTCATGATTATGCCAGCAGGGTTACCTTGGGGTCACTTTTGATCCTAGGTCCCGTTTCCGCATCCAGGAGGCATCCTCGGGGCGTGACAATGTGAGTGGAAGTGTAGAAAAAGTGAATACGCTAAATTATCTAACAAGAATACCACCACCTCCAATTGAGGAATGTCATTATGAGGAAGATGCAAATTTGGTTAATGATCAGATTGGGGGGGGGGTTGTGAACCAATGCCCAAGGTTCCAATTTTGATAATTGGTGCCATGGTCAAGGAAACCAAGGTCGGAACTATGGAAACTACAACCGAGAAGGAAACTATGTCCGGGATGGGAACTACAATCGTGATAGTAATTACAACTGGAACAATTATGGCAACTTGAATGAGAGAGTTAGGCCTTATGTTCCACTTGGTAATAGAGAATTTGGTAATATAGAGGGTGGTACTGGTATTACTCGCATTGAAGATATGATGCAAAAGATGATGAAGATGTTTAATGCAATTGATGAAAATGTAAAGGAGATGCGTAATGATTTATTTGGTATTGGTCAGAAAGTTGATGCCCATGCAATGTCGATCAAGCAACTTGAGTAACAGTTTAGTCAGTTGTCCACTACTGTGAACCCATATCAGCCTGGCACACTTCCTAGCAACACCATCCAAAATCCAAAAAATGATGGGCATTGTATGACAGTCACTACTCACGGAGGAAAACAAACTATTGATCCCCCCATGCCGTCTGAGGTTGAAAGAGTGGTAGAAAAAGATGCGGATGAGATTGAGGTTACTGGAGATTTGAAAGATGCAGCTGAGGTGACCCAAAAAGTTGTTCCCATGCCTAGACCTCCACCTCCCTTTCCACAGAGATTGGTGAAAAGAACTGAATAAAGAAAATACTGCAGGTTTATATCATTGTTGAAACAACTTTCAATCAATGTCCCGTTGACAGAAGCTTTGGAGCAAATTCCTGGGTATGCAAAATTCATGAAGGACTTGGTGACCAAAAAGAGGGCTGTCAATTTTGAGGATGAAGAAATGATACAACATTGTAGTGCTATTACTACTAGGTCACTTTTGCAAAAGAAAGAGGATCCTAGAGCTTTCACTATTCCTTGTACCATTAGTATGTTGCACTTTGTGAAGGCCTTGTGTGATTTGGGTGCTAGCATTAATTTGATGCCATTGTCGATTTATAAGAAGTTGGGTTTAAGAGCTCCAAAACCGATTGCGATGCATTTACTTTTGGCTAATCGAACTGTAAAGAGGCCTATTATAGTGTTGCAAGATGTCCTTGTGAAAGTAGAGTCATTCATCTTTCCGGCGGACTTTGTGATATTAGATATTGAGGTTGATTTTGAGGTTCCCGTCATCTTAGGGAGACTATTTCTTGCTACTAGGCATGCCTTGGTTGATATGGAGAGAGGGCATATGAAGTTCTGATTAAACAATGAGGAGGTAACTATTAACATCTGTCGGTCTATGAAGCATGAAAGTGATCTTAAAATGGTATCCGTGGTGAATCACATTATGGGGCAAGAATCTGAGGTACCCATTGAGGAAAGGTTAGGTGTTGATGCGCTAGCAGCAGTGATGATGAATTTTAACAGTGATGGTATTGATGAGTATGATGAGCTAGTTGCTGCACTTGATAGGTTTGAGTTTCGTTTCAAGCAAAAATGGTTGGAATTAGATATGAAGAATCGTGACACCCCACCTGCAAAACCATCTGTTGATGAGTGTCCAAAACTAGAACTTAAGGTTCTTCCATCCCACTTGCAATATGTATTCTGGGGACAAAATAGCACTTTGCTTGTAATCATTGCTACTGACTTAAGTGAAGGGCAAATAGAGGCCTTGGTATTGGTACATAAGTAGTTTAAGAGGGCTATTGGATGGACTATTGCGAACATTATTGGGATTCCCCCCAGGCATTTGTTCGCATAAAATCCAACTCATGCCAGACAGTAAGCCAAGTATTGCGCATCAAAGGAGAATAAATCCCCCTATGCAAGAGGTAGTGAAAAAAAAGGAGATTATCAAATGGCTGGATGCTAGAGTCATATACCCCATTGCTAATTGTAACATCGTGTAAGCTGGAAATTTGAAATAATCATTTTTGGAAAGAATTCAAATCTGGAAATTTCGTTTAGTGTGGGAAAAAGTGAGTTTTTGGTCAACTTTGAACAGTCATAACTCCTAGATCAGGATGAGTTAGGTGTAGTTCCAGTTAATTTTGCGAAGCTCGTGGTATGATCTTTCCAACGCAGTCGAGTTTGCTCGATTCTGAGTTCGTATGAGTGAGTTATGCCTTTTGGAAGTTGGGAAATTGGCAGGGAAGTCAGTCCGAAAATTTTAAGGGTATTTTGGTCTTTTTCCTAACCAATTCTTTTGGTTATATTAATGTGTTAGACTGATTTTTAGATTAGTTTCTCCCTTTTTATAAGAGTAAGAGTAAGGGTTTGTGATCGAAGAGGAGAAGAAGAGGAGAAAGAGAAGATCAAGCAAGGATTCGTCAAAGATCGTCGTGGATATCATCGGGGGTGATCCCTATTAAGGTATGTGAGATCATAGTGTTGGGTTGATTCATCCCCCACACGCCAAACTCGTTTTAATTCCGAGAAAAGATTGGTTGTGTTTGATGAAGTTTGTGGTTGTGTTTGATGAAGTTTGTGGTTGTGTTTGTTGAAGTTGTGGTTGTGTTGTTGAAGTTTCTTGTTGATTTGGGACATGTTTCCGGTTGTATTTTCGAGTTGAATCCATTGTATATTAAGGGTTTTAATGATCCCAAGTGTTTGGGGAAAGAACCTTTGAAGTTAAGAGGGTTTAGAGTTGGAAAATGAAGGAGGAAAAATAGGGCTGCTTACAACAAGTCCGTGTCGCGGACTTGTTCCCTCTGTGAACAAAATTTGCTCCGTGTCACGGATAGGACGCGGAATCCACTGTTTTCAGAATTTAATTTCGTAATTTTTCTTAAGTTTGGCTGTCCTAAATCATTCCTAAACATCATGAGGTCCTTCCAAACACAAAAAAATCATGATCCTTGAATCCATAATTCAATTCAAAGATCAATTAAGAGTCAATTCAAGTAAGAGTTAAGATCAAAGCCAAAAGTCTAGTAAGAAAAGTTCATTTCAAGTTTTCATGGGTCTTTTACAAACGTTTTAACTTCGTTTTAGGGCTCAAGTTTCAAGTTAAGTAAAGAGTATAGAGTTTCAAGTTTCTAGCAAAGTATAGAGATGAGTTCATTTCTCAAAAGTATTAGGGAACTAAGTATTCCCAAAGAAGTTTATAAATGTTTTCACATTTGAGTAAGAAAGGAACAATGATTTCCAAAAGAGCCGTTGGGCTAGTTTTCAAGAAAAGGGAACATCGATTCCAAGTGAGCCTTTGGGCTAGATTTTGAGCAATTATCTCAAACTAAAGAAAGATGTGTTTAAAAAACCTATGAGCCAAAGTACTTTTGAGAGTAGTATTGAGCACCGAATTGGGGACGTGAGTTCATATTAACTCAACTCTCCATAAGAACCATGTAGCCAACATGGGACTTGACGGGTCATTCTTTTTAGATGATCACGTAAGATTAAGCTAGTGGATCCATTAAGTTAAAGTAAGGTCCTATATCACGGCAAGGTATATGATGGTCCTTGGGCAACGTGAGGTACAACGTTGTATCATCACTAGGGCTCATAGTGGTGGTTGTCGGTTAAAGAATCTCCCACAAAAGTTATA
>JAJOOO010020797.1:0-13621 GCA_029582685.1 Solanum piurae
TTTATTTCATATTTATAATAATCCTCTTCGGATTTTTGTATAACTATAAGAGTTATAATTTCCTTTTTTAAATCATCATTTAGATTTTTAATTACTCTTAGTATTTCTGTTAGAGTTTTTTCATTCAAATACCATAAAGGTTTAACTAATTTTTCTTGATTCATTTTTTATTCTGACCAATAATCAGAAGACCAGAATTCATTATCTAGATTAGTAAAGTTGAAGTTATAATTTATTGCATCTAAATTATCTTCTTCACTTTTTTCTTGTTATACAATGATTTGTACTATTTTTTCTTTTAGATCCCTATCTAAGTTCTTTATTACCTGTAGTATGATTACTAAGGTTTCATATGGTATGTACCATAATGGATTTAACATTTTTAATGTTTGCTAATGGCTCTGATACCAATAATTTGGGCTGTTTCTACAGGGATATGTTCAAATGTATAAAAACACACTCTTTTTGTAGTTTGAGATAATTACTCAAAATATACTTTTAAAAGAGGTAACTGCTCTGAGATATCTTTGAACTCGTAAATTCATTTAGAAATCAAAGTTTTTCTTTTCACAAAATAATATTCTACTTCTTCATGTAGAAATGAAACATTTGGGAAGTACTTAGTTCCCTTGTACTCTTTCTCAAACACCTCTTTACTTACTCAAAAACTCAGTTTAAAACACAAATGTTGGCTTTAAAAGATTCTCAAAATTTATAACTGAAAATAGGGTTCATGCTGAAATATAGACATGAACGAATAAACTCAAGAATCTCAATAACAATATAGAAAACTAAATACTCAGAACTCAACGATATCATACCACTCATCTCAGGAATACTCAATTCAAAGAATTCATGCTGAAATATAGACATGAACAAATCAACTCAAGAAACTCAATGCATAACATATAACAATTCAATAATTAGAAATAGAATTTAAAAAAGAATTGGGAACTCAAAATCAACTCATCTCAAGAATACTCAAATCTAAGGATAGAACCCTATATTACTCTTTTACTGATTTGAAAGTTGATGTAGGGAGTCAAACACTATGATAGTCTTACATACTTCGAAGAACAAGGTTCTTGCATAATATTGAAGAAGAACTTGATTAGAAGCCTTGAAACCCTAGTTTGAAGGAGAACAATCAAGAAAACCTTTCTTGAGATTTTTAAATTAGTTTCTTGAAAACTCTATGGCCAAGAATTATGATTTTCATTAATGATTCATAATTTTAAGAAGCAATTTGAGTTGGAAAGAATGAAATTCTTGGAGAAGGACTTACCTTGAAGAAAAATCTTGAAAAGGATTGAAAGAATCTTGAATGGAAGTCTTGTACTTTGATTTTTCCTTAGGGTTTGAGAGAGAAGAGAATGAGGGATTAAGAGGTGAAAATATGATTAGTTTGGACTTTTAATTAGTCAAGAAATTCGTTTAGGGTGTTCTTGGAGGTTAAAATAAAACAATGACCCTATTTAATGTTTTTCCATCGGCTAATTCGACACTGCACTATATCAGGTTACTAAAATAGTCATACTTTTTAAATCGAAACTCAGTTTGACGCGAAATAGATGTCATTAGAAAGAAGATTCAAATACCTTTAATGTGATAGGTTATGGGACACATAACTCTTTATATTCTAAGAGATATGATCGTTTCAAGTTGACCCAAGTAGAATCTTACATCAAAACTTAATCGATAAGAAAACTTTCAATTCAACTTTGTGATAGGAGATTCTAGTGACCTTAATTGATATCCAAAATCATTCTCATACTAAAGAATTGAGCTTTACACATATGGGCAATTTAAGAATAACTCGATACGACCTTACATATAAATGATGAATAGTTTGGGTCTTAACTTAGAAATTTTTGGAGTGTTACAATTTTATTCTAAGAACACTAGGCCTATATTTTCTTAATTCAACCCAAATTCTGCACGTTTCTACCCTAAAAATCTATTGATAATCACATAAAAATTAAATAGAAAGGACGAGAATTATTACCTTGATTTTTTGGAATGAAATTTATATTTTGCTCTACTCTTTTTCCTTTTCTTTTCTCCCTTTCTTTTCCTTTTCTCCACTGCGTAAGAATTTTGTTTTTGTTTTCTGCGTTAAGCCATTAACTACATTGTTGTTCTTTGCCTTTTTTGTTTTATGCAATTAATCATGAAAGGTATATGCAACAAAACTTTAGCCTTATTTTATATATTTATTTTTTATATATTTTTATTTATTTATTTATTTCTTTATTGTTCTTTTTTTGGCTTGTCCCTCTTATTTTATTATTTTTTATTTTACTTCTTTTTTTCCATTATTATTAGCAATAAAAATAACCTTTTATTTAACACAAAAATTATATCACTCATTCTCACAAGTTAGAACATAACATATAGAAGCTACGAGAAGAGTTAAAATTAAAAGTACAGGTATAATTCATAAAACGATCAAGAGGGTCGTTAAAATGAGCTTTATGAACTTCTCCATTATTTTTGTTTGAAGAATTGTGCGCGCACACACACACAAAATATATATATATATATATATTGTGTTTATATTGTCACGATGCAACCCACCGGGCCTTGTGGGCACCTACATACTACCACCTAAGTAGGAGATAACCCAACAATTTAAAACATGTAGAAAATTAAATAAAACAGAAATAACATACTAACGGAATTCTTTATTAAAAACTACAGCCAAAACAATTTTGAGTTAAGACTTGTAAAGTAATTAACACTCCCAAGGATCTAGTCTAAACAGGTACAAGAGCTACTAAGAGTACAACTGGACATGCTAATTAAAAGACACAACTCTCACCATGCAGAAGGAAGAACATAAGTTGTTGGAGATTTTCGTCGTCTTTACCTAATGAAACCTCACCGATCCTGCAACCAGACTATGTCAAAAGACATAGCAAGAGTATCATCAGTACAAACACACATACTCGTAGGCATCATCGATCAACCCGATGCCCACCGCATAATATAAGAAACCAACTAGTAAGATCATGAAATACACCACTCGCTTCTCCACCTTCACCCTCTCTTGAAATACCTCCAATATACATTAGTACTCCGACTACTAATATCCTTCTCAATCAACCTACCTACCAGGTACTTGATCATAGACTACTCGTTCTGACACATTAGCAATTCCCCAATTACACCCACAATGCATTCCAACTAACCGCTCACTTCGTACCCTTACTCCCTCGTCACATTACTCAACCATGGTCACATAGTACACTACCTCTACTTTCCGCCATTACGACACACAAACAACCCTTACTATCCATTTCTCGCCCCTTGAATACTTTACCCTTCCACTATACCCTACAAGTTCGCTAAACACACAGAACAATCAAATATACGACGTCATAACCTTTACCACTAAGTGCAACATATATAAGTCAACACCACCATATAATCACATGCACCTATCAAACATATACAATATCATCAGCATGAACGAACAATGAACAACTTCACATTTCCTCAAAATACACAATTATGACAAGTCATTGGTCCTATCAAGGAACCTAAACCCAAAACAATTAGCATACTGGAACGTGGTACCCGATCCAATGCTTATACCGGAACGTGGCAACCGATCCCATAATTATTCTGAAACGTGGCAATCGATCCAAGTTAGTTATGCCAGAACATGGCAACCGATCCATTCAACACACCACAATCGCAACCACAAGTATATTTTCAAGATCATATATTTAAGTCATGATTTCATGGTAACCATCATTCATCTATCTCATTTACAACAAGTGTGATCAATAATGCAATATTCATATACATACATGTATCATAATAATGCAAGAACAAACATACATCACACAATCATAGAATCACAACCATCACCTTCAATGGATTATTCATCAGTACACATCATGCAATTCTACTTCGACCATACTCAGCCCTAATTCATCTTCTAAGGCTTCTTTCTAGGGTTTAAATAAAAAATCATTCAGATCAAGAAGACCTACACACAAATTCTACCATCGATTCATATATATTACGTAATAAGCACAGATTTAAACTACTCAATTCATAAAACCTAGCCTACCTGGGCGCCAAACAGCAGCACGAAGTTTTGGTCTTTGATTCTTGTTTCTGGAATTTGTGACGGTGATCTTGACCGTAAATTTGCAATCCATCGACTTCTTCAAGCCATAAATCTCTCTCTCCCTTCTTCCCAACCTTAGAAAAACTTTTCTGAGGTTTCTAGGGTGCTTTACGACTTATTTAAGTATTTTAGGAAGATGGAGAAAATAGAATTTCTCATAATTTATGTTCTACCTCGCCTATCCCGCTCTAGCGCCAACTTACCCCGCCCTAGTGGCAACACACCCGCTCTGGAGGAAAAATGTCCCAGAATTTCCCAAATTTTTGTTTCTCCTAAATAACGACGGTTCGGGTCATTACAAAAGCACATTTGGTTAGATGACAAGAAAAATACACAACTAATATCGGCTATAAGGTAATGTTACTGAGATATGACTAATTACATGAGTGGACCTCATCAAATTGAAATAAATATATGCATTATTGCTTTTAATTAATAAAATTTTCCATTGGCCATCTTTATTGGTTCGTGTGAACAAGAGATATATATGACGATCTTCATTGAACATCTTCAGAATTTCCTGAATTTTTGTTTCTCCTAAATAACGACAATTCAGGTCGTTATATATATATATATATTAGTTTTATGACACGTGCATTGCACGTGATTAGCAATTCAAAAAATATATGTTATAGTAAATAGTATTGCTTATTTAAGCAAAGATTTGAATATTAAACTTTGCACAAAATAATATTGCAGATTTTTTTGTAAATGTTCAATGAGGATCGTCATATATATCTCTTATTCACACAAACCAATGAAGATGGCCAATAAAAAAAATTATTAGTTAAAAGCAATAATGCATATATTTATTTCAATTTGATGAGGTCCACTCATGTAATTAGTCATATCTCAATAATATTACCTTATAAACGATATTATTTGTATATTTTTCTTGTCATCTAACCAAATGTGCTTTTGTAACGACCCGAACCATCGTTAATTAGGAGGACAAAATTCTGGGAAAAAATTGGCGCCAATTGGTATATAGCCTTAGGGGCGGCAGCGCCAGGGTGGGTAAGTTGGCGCCACAGCGGGCCATATGGCTCTAGGGCAGCAGCACCAGGGTGGGGTCAGTTGGCACCACAGTGGGATAGGCCAGGCATAACGTAAATTATGAGAAATCCTATTTTCTCCATCTTTGTAAAATACCTAAATAAGTCATAAAACACCCTAAAAACCTCATAAAAGCTTCTCTAAGATTGGGAAGGAAGGAGAAGAAGAATTCTAACATGAGGATGGCAATATCTTGGGGACTCTTGGCCAAATTCACCATTGCGAAGCCCAAAAAAACCAAAAAATGAAGTCAAAACTCTGTGCATCTTCTTGGCGCCCAGGTAGGCTAGGTTTTATGAATTGAGTAGTTATAAATTTATGCTTACTACGTAATATATGGAAATCAATGGTAGGGTTGTATGTAGGCCTTCGTACACCAAGTAAATTCCATGAGTAATTCTTAGAAATCGAAGTACGTGGGTGTATACCTTGAAAGGAGGAATTGATGAATCGGTAGGAACTCTAGAATTGTTATCATGGATATAATTGGTTCAAGAATAAGACTAAGAAATCATGAATGGAACTAGATTTATGAATGCAAGCTAGATCATAAATTGGAATGATTGAATTGAGGATTTATGATGAATTGTGACTAAACCCTAGAAGGAAGTACTTAGATGATGAACTAGGGCTAAGTATGGTCAAATTGATGTTTGTATATGAATGTTGCATTGTTGATCAAAGTTGTTGTAATTGAGATGGTTAAACTATGATTGCCATGAAATCATGACTTAAATGTATGATCTTGAAGATATACTCATGTTTGTGATTGTAATGTGTTTAATGGATCGGTTACCACGTTCCGGCATAACTAACTTGCATCAGTTGCCACGTTTCGACATACCTAACTTGGATCGGTTGCCACATAATGGCATAATTATTGGATCGGTTGCCACATTCTGGTATAACTATGGGATCAGTTGCCATGTTCTGGCATAACTAACTTGGATCGGTTGCCACGTTTTGGCATAATTAACTGTTTGGGTTTGGGTTCTATGAGAGGACTAATGATGTGATATAAAATTTGAAGTGGTTCGATTATTCGTAAATATTGGTGATATCGTGTATGTTGATATGCGCATGTGAGTTTATGTTGTATTGACTTGCTTATGTTTCACTTAGTGGGCACTTATATGATGGTTTATATTGGATTGTTCATTGTAATGAGCGAACCTTTTGGGTATAGTGGAAGGGTAAAATGTTCAAGAGGTGAGTAATAGATAGTAAGGGTTGTTCGCGTGTGGTAATGGCAAGGAGTAGAGGTAGCGTGTGTGATGAAATATGCTTAGGTGGATTTCGCCTTGGGGAAAAGAGATTGAGTTTAGTGTTAAGAGAGTGTGATGTAATATATTATGTGACTATGGCTGGGTAATGTGACGAGAAAGTAGGGATACGACGCGAACGTTTAATGGGAAATATTGGTGGTTGTAATTTGGGGGTTCTTCTACGTGATAGAATGGTTAGGCTATGATCAAGTACCTAGTAAGTAGGTTGACTGGAAGGTGGTTAGTAGTTAGAGAGCTAGTGTGATTTGGAGGTATTTCAAGAAAGGGTAAAGGTGGAGAAGCGAGTGGTTTATATCATGATCTTACTAGGTGGTTTCTTATGTTATGTGGTGGACTTCGGGTTGACAGATGATGCCTATTAGTACGCGTGTTTTGTACTATTCTACTCTTGTTATATCTTTTGACATAGTCTGGATGCAGAATTGGTGACGTTTCATTAGGTGAAGATGAAGAAAATCTCCAGCAGCTTCTATTCTTCCTTCCGCATGGTGGGAGCTATATCTTTTATTTATTTGTTCAGTTGTACTCTTAGTAGCTCTTGTACCTGTCTAGACTAGATCCATGGTAGTTGTTAAATTACTTTGCAAGTTTTAACTAAAAGTGTGTCTAAGGATATTATTTATAAATTCATGTTGTTGTAATAATATCTGTTTTCTTTAATTTTTCCGCATGTTTGACTTTTGGGATATAAGGATTCTCCTACTTAGGTATTAGAGTGGGTGCCCGCACAGCCCGGTGGGTTGGGTCGTGACAAATTTATATCAGATCCTAGGCTATCGATCTCCCCGTACAAGAGCAAAATGTGGACTAGACTCCTGCAGATTGGTGTGTTCACGTCCACATCTAATCTTCATGAAGCTAGGAAGCATTCTAGGAAATTGTTCCACTCATTCTCTCCTTTCATGCGAAGTGTCGCTTGTGGTATGAGTTGAGTCCAATTGGTATCTCAAAAAAATGAATCGGAAGTTGTGGTCACCACTGAGGAACACGAGCAAGGTAAATTGGAACTGGGAAGGCTCCAATTGGTATCTATCCTTAGGGACTATAAGGATCATGGATGACCAGTAATGGTCATCTATGTGACGGACCAACTAATAAATTGAAATCGCCTATGCATTTGAAATTGGGATTGTGTGATTCATGATGTTTGAATTAACTGCAGTTATGAAGTTGTAATTGCTTGAATGTTATGAGGTGAATATGTGTGCTATAAATGTGTGTGTTTAAACCTTAATATGCGTGAAGTGTTGGCTGAGTTGTGGAAATTATTAAGTGCAACTGCTCGTGTAACGTAAAAACCGTTGAGAAAAAGAAAGTCAGAACTTAGCTGGTGCGAGGGTCTAGCTAATTTACGAGGTGATTCATAAAATGGAGTCTAGACGTGTGTCGTAATTAAATAATAATCGTGTGAATGTCTGGGTGTATCATGGGGATGTGTGGGTGTATCATAGGGATGTGTGGGTGTAGCGTTGAATTAATGAGAACTAGTGGGGTGCCGTGTCGTTAAGATTGATTCGGATTAGTTAATGATTTTTCTAGCTTGGAGATTTATCTTAGACTGTTTGGTTAAGCTGGAAACCTTGGGGAAATCTTAGAAAAAATGAAAAGAACCCAGAAATTATTTGCCTGGGTTCTGGTCCCATATGAGCCGCTCGGGTGGGATTATTCCCGCCATAGCGACACCGCTAGAGCAGGATTTTCCCGCCAGAGCAGGACTTTTCCCGCCAGAGCGGGACAGGGCGAGGCAGAACCTCAACCCAGCCTCCCCTATTTTCCCTAACTTCAACATGTCAACCCAAATGGTATCCAAATTCACCCCTACCAGTCTAGCAGTGTTCAGCAACAGAAGTAATAGATCATAAAAACTTAAAATTAAATAAAAGGTTGCATAAGACAGCAAGAAACAAGCATTCTTCTGCTACAAAAACTTAAGAGAGCTGGAAGAAAAAAAACAAACGCGTCTAAAATTTACGCGCCAAGAAAGGCGAAGAAAGCAACTCAGGAACCCTGCAAATGAGAGGTGTCGGTGTCGGAATCTAACTCCTCCAGGGGCACCAGGCCGGTCACGGCCTCCTCCAACACCAAAAACTGAACGTAATCATCCTTCTCCGCTATGGGCATCTCCTGCCCATGAGCGATATAGGTACACATGATTTTTATTGCCTTCCAGAGCCGAATCATCAGGCGGTCCCTCGCTAGGTTCTTCTTTCTCTCCTGGCGCAGCTGGCGACGGAGCATCTCGACCTCTTAGGCAGTGCTGGGTGGAACCAAAGTGAGGTCGGTGTAGGCACTCCCCGTCTTATTCCGGACAGCCCCCAGATCCTCTTCAACCCGTGCACCTTAAAGTGGGTCATCATCGTCTGAATTCACGGCACTGCTGCTAGCCCTCCCCGTCCTCCTCCTCTTTCTCCTAGAAGTAGAACATGTCCTAACCAAATGAGGGTGAAGGGAGGATCCATAGAAAGTACCTCATCAGCATCAAAGAGTGTCACTCCCGCCCGCTTGCAAAGGGAAGTGATAAGACCAAGAAGAAAGAATGCCTTTTTGTTACCCCGATAAAACATCTTTTATTCTGAGATGATTTGCGCCCTCACATTTATTGGGATACCCTGTATGGCGCACGCCACCACCAAGGCTTGGGGAAAGGTCACGTCAGTGCGGTTGCCCGATGGGCGAATCTTCCTAGTGACCAAATGTAGCCACCTCTTAGCATCGGGTGACCAATCCGTGCTAGTAATACCCTCAGCAGTAGCCCAGTATACCTGATCCCGGTGCGTAGGCTCAATCATAGTGTCTCTCAGCCACTCCAGATCTATCTCCATTAGCTTGGCCTCGTATTCATGGTTCGGGACCTCCGGTACCTCTAGGACCTCATTGATAGGAGTGGCGTTCAGAGGAATGTCAACTTCCCTGATGTGGATGATGGGGTGAGGGTCGTCCTATCGCATAGTAGGCAGGATGGCATAGAACTCCCTCACCCAAATAGAGCGTGTATCTTCGGAAACCTCAGTTAGAATCCACCCGAACTCTACCAGACGAGCATAGAAGGCAAGCTATTCTCCTCTAACTTGGGCAACACGAAACCCCTCTCGCAACATAATCCTGTGTTGCGGTTATCGTGATGTCTCTCCCAACTCGCGACATTGGGAAATCGGATGAAAGGTAAGTGCTCATCATTTTGTCCAGCCATTCGAGAGCCTGGAATAAGTAGAATATAAGTTAGAAAGTGAAAGTATAGTCGGGGTAAGGCTAAAATTGAGAATTAAGTAGACTCTGTAAGTTTAATGCATTCAATTCTTTGTGTAGGTTTCAAATGTTCCTCTCGTCCGTTGGGTATAGTATTCTTTCGTGTGAAAAAGTCAACATTTGTCGTGATCCCATAGTGGATCAATCCTTTAATTTGGTAACGAATCGAAGTAGGGTGCATGATATTCGTGCACTAGTCATTCAGGGACGAATGAGGGGTAAATTGATATTTATTGTAACGACCCAAACTGTCGTTAATTAGGAGGACAAAAATCTGGGGGAAATCTGGGCCATTATCCCGCCACAACGGGCCATATGCCAGTAAGACGGCAGCGCTGGGCGGAGTAGGTTGGCGCTAGAGCGGGATAGGTGAGGCAGAATGTAAATTACGAGAAATCCTATTTTCTCCATCTTTCTAAAATACCTAAATAAGTCGTAAAACACCCTAGAAACCTCAGAAAAGCGGCTCTAAGCTTTGGAAGGAAGGAGAATAATAATTCTACCATGAGGATGGCAATATCTTGCAGATTCTTGGCAAAATTCACCGTCGCGAAGCCCAAAAAATCAGAAAAAGAAGTCAAAACACTGTGCATCTTCTTGGCGCCCAGGTAGGCTATGTTTTATGAATTGAGTAGGTAAAAATATGTGCTTACTACATAATATATGGAAATCAATGGTAGTGTTGTGTGTAGACCTTCGTGCACTTCATAAATTCCATGAGTAATTCTTAGAAATCAAAGTACGTAGGTGTATACCTTGAAAAGAGGAATTGATGAATTGTTAGGGACTCTAGAATTGTTATCATTGATACAATTGGTTCAAGAATAAGACTAAGAAATCATGAATGGAACTAGATTTGTGAATGCAAGCTAGATCATAAATTGGAATGATTGAATTGAGGATTTATGATGAATTGGGATTAAACCCTAGAAGGAAGTACTTAGATGATGAACTAGGGCTAAGTATGGTCAAATTGATGTTTGTATATGAATGTTGCATTGTTGATCACACTTGTTGTAATTGAGATGGTTAAACTATGATTGTCATGAAATCATGACTTATGTATGATCTTAAAAATATACTCATGTTTGTGATTGTGATGTGTTGAATGTATCGGTTGCCACGTTTCGGCATAACTAACTTGGATCGGTTGCCATGTTCTGGCATAATTAACTTGGATCGGTTGCCACGATTCGGCGTAACTATTGGATCGGTTGCCACATTCCGGCATAACTATGGGATCGATTGCCACGTTCCGACATAATTAAATGTTTGGGTTTGGGTTCCCTGAGAGGACCAATGATGTGATATAAAATGTGAAGTGGTTCGATTGTTCGTAAATATTGGTGATATCATATATGTTGATATGCACATGTGAGTTTATATTGTTTTGACTTGCTTATGTTGCACTTAGTGGGCACTTGTATTATGGTTTATATTGGATTATTCTTTGTAATGAGCGAACATGTTGGGTATAGTGGAAAGGTAAAATTTTCATGAGGCAAGTAATAGACAGTAAGGGTTGTTCGTGTACGGTAATGACAAGGAGTAGAGGTAGTGTGTGTGATGAAATATGCTTAGGTGGATTTCACCTTGGGGAAAAGAGATTGGGTTTAATGTTAAGAGAGCGTGATGTAATGTATTAAGTGATTTTGGTTGGGTAATGTGAATAGGAAGGAGGGGTATGACACGAACGTTTAGTGGGCAATGTTGGTGGTTGTATTTGGGGAGTTCTTCTACGTGATAGAATGGTTAGGCAATGATCAAGTACCTAGTAAGTAGGTTGACTGGAAGGTTGTTAGTAGTTAGAGTGCTAGTGTGATTTGGAGATATTTCAAGAAAGGGTAAAGGTGGAGAAGCGAGTGGTTTATTTCATGATCTTACTAGTTGGTTTCTTATGCTATGTGGTGGGCGTCGGGTTGACCGATAATGCCTACAAGTACACGTGTTTTGTACTGATACTACTATTGCTATGTCTTTTGACATAGTCTGGATGCAGGATTGGTGACGTTTCATTAGGTGAAGACGAAGAAAATCTCGAGCAGCTTCTATTCTTCCTTTCACATGGTGGGAGTTGTGTCTTTTATTTATTTGTCCAGTTGTACTCTTAGTAGGTCTTGTACCTGTTTAGACTAGATCCATGGGAGTTGTTAAATTACTTTGCAAGTTTTAACTAAAAGTGTGTCTAAGGATATTATTTAAAAATTCATGTTGTTGTAATTACATCTGTTTTCTTTAATTTTTCTGCATGTTTGACTTTTGGGATATGAGGATTCTCCTACTTAGGTGTTAGAGTGGGTGCCCGCACGGCCCGGTGGGTTGGGTCGTGACAACTTTGCACGTGTATTCCACATTAAACTGTTTAGATGTCATGTGAACATTTGAAAAAACAACTACATTTTATTTTTTAGAACTTTTTTTTTGTATATAAATTTTTATTTTATATGTTATAACATAGTAGATGACGCTTTTGTTGTTGGCTCTCATATTTGTCTTCTTGATTGACTGTTTACATAAATCGATATAGTTATTTGACTGTGCATTGTTAACTGAGTAAGGTTTCCATTTTTTTACTATAAAAACAAAAAATTAAAATTAAAGAATATATTATATCTATGAAATTATATATATAAACATATGTTTATCTTACACCTAACAAAGATATAGTTCATATAGTTATAAACGATTTTCAATTTATTCAACCAAGAATGATTCGTCCAAGGTAAAATAACAACACCGTGTTATCACATATATAGAGGTGGTATAATAATATGAAAAATTATTGGTATAAAGTTAATTTCAGAAAATATGAAAGATAGAAATAATTAATGTAATAACTATGAGAATTAATAATATTATACCTAAAGAATGTAAAAGAGTGTGAATAACGTTTGCAATAATTAGTCATAACTAATCTATATATCTATATACAGGATAAACATAGAAAAGGTGATGTGGCACCTCTCTATGGCCTCCATTCCAATTTTTCTTTTTTGTGATTTTTTTTTATTTAAATTAATTATGTTATTATAAAAGTAAATCACTTAATTTATTACAAATTAATATTTTATTAATAAAGAAACACTTACAACTAAGACTCTTCACATGCAAAATTATAAAAACTTTATAGCCAACAATAGTGTATATCTTTTTTCTCAAATTTTAATATATTTTCTCCTTTAATTTATTTAATACAATTAATTAATAAATTAATCTATATATAATATAAAGCTAAATAAAAAAAGTGATGTGGCACCTCTCTTTGGTCAAGGATCCTATTTATCTTTTTTTCTCCTTTTTTTGAATTTTTAATGTCTAAATATTTTGGTTAATCCTTTTTCATTCTCTATAATTAGTGTGATTAAATGTATTAAATTTATTATTCTTTCTATATAATTATTGTGATTAATTAAATGTAATAAATTATTAGTAAAAACAGCCAACCTTTCCTCTCCCCACGTTTGTGTTGGGTTATGGAGGCGAATATGGCGTCATGCGGAAGCTTACAATTTACAAATCATATAGTTGATAAATTAGATGACAAAAACTTATACTGAAAACATAATATTATTATATAAAAACTAATATAAGAGAAAAATATTAAAACTATTGAGAGAATAAATCTCCCCATAAACTAAACTCTTAAACGACTACATTGTGGATGTTCTTGTTTTTGTGTTAGAAGAAACAAACGTATATTTATAGAGTCCTAAAACCTTTCCTACTAGAAAAGGAGTCCTAAAAGAGAGAATAAACCAAATACGAAAGAATATTATATTTTCCTTTTAGAAAATTAAAAACATTTATGGTAATGTTTTGTATTTTCTTTAAGGAAAAATAAATCTTAAATTATGGTAAGAAAATCAGGGCAAAACCCTAACAAATCTCCCCT
>JAJOOO010020798.1:0-14624 GCA_029582685.1 Solanum piurae
ATAAGAAGGCTCTTAAGCCCACTAATGTGGCATGCCTCAATAATTTTGAAAGATATTTATCTATTTCCCATAATTTAGGCCTTTTCTTTATTATTTTCATAATTATAATTAATTAATAAATAGTTATACCTTCCTAAAGCTAAGGGAGGTTACAGCTTTGACTCAACAATCACGTCTCTTAATTAGCAATTAGGTCTATTTTATGTATTTGTGACACAGTCATTAATTAGTTACCGCTTTGCTCAACAATCATGTCTCTTAATTATCAATTAGGTCTATTTATTACATTTCTGACACAATGATTAATTTATAATCAACTACATTCCTAAAATAAAGAATCCCCAAAATGTTATTATTTTGCCATAACAATCGTGACTATCAAGTAGCAATTAGGTGATACTCGTTCACCAAATGACATAAAATTAGGTTTTTAAAGCCAAAGGTCACATAAACAACTTTTTCTCTTTTCCCTCCATATATCAACATCCGCACTATTACAAATCTATAATTCTTCTTTGTTTTAACAAATCTAAGGAATGACCAAATAAGGAAGAATAAGGGAGATTTATATTTTTAGTTACCATTCTTACACTCATTGTCACAACTCAAGACTACCCCATAGATGTGACATGGTGAAGATAATCTCGAAAGACTCTAAACAAACCACATGGCGTAGCATGACACTAAGATAGCAACACAAATGAAATAAAAAGGTAAGCAGAACTAAAGTCTCATAAATTCAACTCAGAATTTTGAATACAATACTCAAAATGCAGAAATTTTGACAATAAACTTCTACTCAAAGACTTTCTTTCACACCAATACTCTCTAATGGCACAACTGAAGTAGGAAAACCAAAACACTTTTGTCACGACCCAGGGGTACACCTTAGATGTAACATGGCGTATAGGACCCCGAGAGACCTCATACAAACCACTTAGACTTCATAATATAAGACATAGAATAATAGAAATAAAGACAACATTTCAAGTCCAACATTTTTATAAAAGAAAGCGGAAGTCTAAAACACTTTATCTAAATACCATCTAATACATTAGAGTGAAATTGGGTGTAACCCATACATCATGATTAAATGACAATAAGAAGGAAACTAAGATCAAATGAAATTCGTCACTCTAGAAGCCGTTGTACCCACATTTAGGTTCACGGGAACTACAACCTCCCTATTGGCTTGAGTCATCATGGCTTGAGCCAATACTTGAAAAGCAGCCCTGAACTCCGCATTAGTTACTTGTTCTGCCAAAGGATGGACCGGAGCTTGAGGAGCTTGAGGAGGAGATTCTTGTTCCGCATTCTCTCCCTCATTACTTCTAGCATAAGCTCTTCGAGTAGACATATCCTTTAGAGCATCGTATAGGGATTAGGAGAGAGACCTTATAGAGTTAAACTATATCGCATGACTTTAGAGTAATGAAAGAAGTGGAGTTTCCTAAACATCTTGTAGCCTGTCATTCATAAATGTGGCCCGCTTCACACTCATGAAAAAGACTCTACTAGATGTGGTTTATGAGAAATCCTAGGACCATTTAAAAACTTGTGCTCTAATTACCAAGTTTGCCACGACCCAGGGGTACACCCTTGATGTAACATAGCGTATAGGACCCCGAGAGACCTCCATACAAGCCACTTAGCCTTCATAACATAAGAAATAGAATAATAGAAGTAAAGACAACATTTCAAGTCCAATATTTTCATAGAAGAAAGCAGAAGTCTAAAACACTTTGTCTCAATAGTCATCTAATACAATAGAATGAAATTGGGCCTAGCCCATATATCATGTTCAAATGACAATAAGAAGGAAACTAAGATAAAATGAAATTCGTCCTCAAAGCATGAGAACTCACCAAGCTCGTAAATCAACAAGTCAACATCTAGCCACAAAATAGAGAACCCTGATTATCAGACCCTACATTTGGGGAAAATGTAGGCAAGAGTATGTGTTAGTACAAAACAATGTACCTAGTATGATAGCCATGCATAAAACATTTAAATCGTGCTAAAACGGGACATTTCAAGACATGCAATATAACAAGCTAAAACATGATAAAAAAAAGGTTAAAAAACATACCTCATAAAACATGGTCAATGCAAGCTAATCATCTTTAAAATCTTCGAACACATATGAGAAACACCTTGAGTAACCTTAGTTCAATAATACTATGGGAAGTAGCCTTAACCGACAGAGAGACAATGTGAGCTATTACATTATCCCCCGGTGTCTCCCACACCAAAAAAGGTTGTCCTACTTGCCAATGTAAGGACCATTAATCTCTAGCGTAAGTTGATCCACTAGATAATGTCTAACCTACACAATCATCCTATGGAGGGACATAGGTAAGGGATAAGTAGATTGCTTCTAGAAACCTGGCCTCTACTACGGGAGAGCTTCCATCTCAATATCATCTCGGTGCTAAGCATAAATTCCATGAAATAATCATTTCTTATGTATTCTCATTATTCATGGAAGGGTGTGTCATCTTGCCGATCCAAGCTAAGTCATAATACATCCATGGAAAGGTATAATAAGTATCCAATCCAAGGTAGGTTTCATTAATATAACTCTTTATCTTTGATTCAATTAGGTGAGAAAAACATTCAACTTTAGAATCCTAATTATGTGACAAAACCTTTCACAATTATGTTTGCATGTGCTTATGAGAATGTCCTTTCAACAACACAACAACAACATCATCATTGATACTTTACTCTCAAAGCATCCTTAAAACATTTACATAGGTTTCATAGGAGCATACATAAACTCATACATTACCCTTTCAAGGTTCAAAACCTACTTTCAATTGCCACATCAAGAATTCAAGGATTAGATGTGGATTTCATCATAAATTCGTGTGATTCTATCACTTCATGCTTTATTTCATAAAACTCCTCTTTCATAAACAAAGACTCACATCATATCATCAAATTTGGAAAATATGGAATTTACATGGGTTCATGGGAAAATCATCATAAAATCATATTAAATCATCAATTCATGCATAAGAGATCATAATTCAATCATTTAAATCAATAATCAAGAGAACCCGTTAAGAAACCCTAACTTAATTGAGGATTTCTACCTTTGAAAATAGACGAATTTTGGAACTCCATGGATGAAAGGAATCCATGGTTGAAAAATATCATACCTCAACTCCAAATTCTTATCTTCAATGGTGAAAATGGAGGTTTGCCTTGAAACCCTAGATTGAACCCTTCTTCTACTTCAAGTTTCTAGAGAGAAAAACATTTTGGAGAAGAACCCAATTCTTTTGGTGAGTTTGAGAGAATGACTTGAATGGGTGAGTTTGAGAGATGACTTGAATGGGTGAGTTTTGTGGTTAAAATCACTTATATAGGGGTCCTAGGCTTGGGTAAATCGACATAGCTTTGATTTAATTAAAAACCAGAAAAGACCCAAAAACCCCTGAACTAAAACTACCGAACCCACCTTACGATGGGAACCATGGCTCGTCAAGGACTTCACGACCCGTGGTGGGGCCCGTGGTCCTTTACCAGTGGCCTAGTTTGCCACCCCTCACCCTACTAATCCAAACTTAATACCACGACCCTCTCCATGGCCAGTGGTAGCCTTCACGAGCCGTCAAGTGGCTTGTGGGAGGGTCTTCATTTTGGGCGGCCTTGACTAGCAATTGTGTAGCCCTCCACGAGTGTCACCACGACCCGTGGTCCCCACCACGAGGCATCATGGTGGTCGTGGGAGATGAGCATAACTTGGTTAGACATTGTGAGCTCCCATGGGCAGCACCACGACTCGTGGCGCCCTTCATGGCCTGTATGGGTCCTCGTGAAAGTTGCCCAAGCTCATATCTTTGGCTCTTGCCTTGACACTTAGCCCCTAGCTTAGACTACTAGATTCCGAGGTGTTACACTATCTACCCCTTGGGAAAATTCATCCTCGAATGGAAATCTAGACACTTCTTAAAGGAAACGACTCAAGACTAGCAGCCCATCATGCATGCAATCTCATCAAAATGCACATAACCAAGGAGGAAACATCGACTCCAAGATAAACATACTCAATGCATCATAAGGAAGGTAGGAACTAGACCTTACTAACCAATATGTATGAAATTTCAAGATTTCTCACATTCAAGGAGGAACTAGCTTTTCCAAGTTAAAAGCATGCTTAACACAATCTCAAGGAGCCTATATGCAATCTATACTCAGGAGTATATATCCAAGGAGGAATTATCAACTCCAAGCTAAAGCATGTTCAAAAAAATTCATCTCATGAAGTATATAGGCAACTCTGCTCAATGCACAACAACATGAGGAAAATCAATCTCATCAACTCATTTTCTTTCAAAACATAAGTTTTTCATGAACATGCATAAAATAAGGGTATCATGGGAATAGCTAAAACACACATGACACCAAAATAGCAAACCATGAGGAACTCAATACCTCAAGATAAAGTAAGAGTAGAAGGAAATGAATGAGGATATCAGGACATCATATCGACCTCGTCCTCCCAAGTAGCACCATTAACTAAATGATTCCTCCTTAACAGTTTCATGGAAGCAACCTTTTTGTTTCTCAACTTCTTGACTTGCTAGTCTAAAATCTTAACCGTAACTTCCTCATAAGAAAGATTCTCCTTAACTCCCTAGCCTTCTAAAGGAACTATGGATGTCAATTCACCAACACACTTCTTTAACATCGAGACATGGAAAATCGGATGCACCGATGCCAACTCATTAGGCAAATCAAGTTCATAAGCAACCTACCAACACGTCTCAAAATTGCATATGGGCCTACAAAATGGGGACTAAGCTTCCCTTTCTGACCAAACCTCATTACACCCTTCATAGGTGAAATTTTCAAGTAAACCCAATCATGAACATCAAATTCAAGATATCTTCTTTTAACATCGGCATATGGCTTTTGTCGACTTTGAGACATTTTCAACCTTTCTCTAATAAGTTGAACCTTCTATATATCCTCACGAACTAACTCGGGTCCTATCAAGGCAACTTCACCCACCTCAAACCAACCTATAGGAGATCTACACCTCCTACCATAAATAGCCTCAAATGGAGTCATTCCAATAGTAGAGTGATAGCTATTATTATAAGCAAACTCAATCAATGGAAAATGATCATCCCAATAACCCTTAAAATCAATCACACAATCTTTCAACATGTCTTCCAAAGCTTGGATATTACTCTCCGCTTGCCCATCAATTTGGGGATGAAACGTCGTACTAAGCTTAACTTTAGTGCCAAGACCCTTTTGAAAAGAGTTCCAAAACTGAGAAGTAAATTGAGAACCACGATCGGAAATAATGGACAAGGGCACTCCATGCAACCTTACCATTTCTCTCAAGTATATCTTAGCATAATCTTCCGCCGAATATAAAACCTTGACGGGAATAAAATAAGCCGATTTCATCATCCGATCCACTATAACCCAAATCGAGTCATGTTGTCGCCGAGTGCGTGGCAACCCTACTATGAAGTCCATATTCAAATCTTCCCACTTCCAAGTAGGAATACTAATATCTTAGGACAAACCTCCCGGTTTCTGATGCTTAAGTTTCACTTGTTGGAAATTCGGATACTTAGCCACAAATTCCGCAATATCCTTCTTCATCCCATTCCACCAATACATCTCCCGCAAAGTACGGTACATCTTGGTGGCTCCTGTGTGCATGGAATACCGAGAACTATGGGCTTCTGACAATATATGTTCCCTCAAGTCAGCAACATTAGGAACACACAAACGACCTTGATATTTAAGCACACCATCTCCCCTTTGGAAGAAAGCCTCTCAACTTATTTTTTAAGCACTTCTTCTTTCAACTCAACTAAGGTCGGATCAATACATTGCTTAGCTTTCACATCCGCCACAAAAGATGATTATGAACCATTATGAACCATAACACCACCATTGGTAGAGTCTACTAACTGAACTCCCAACCGGACCAATCTATGAACATCTCAAACCAACTCTTTCTTATCCTCTTCTATATGTGAAACATAACCCATAGATAACCTACTAAGAGCATCCGCTACTACATTCACCTTATCGGGGTGATAACATTTCATATCGTAATCCTTAAATAACTCAAGCCACCTTCTTTGGCAAAGATTTATATCCTTTTGGTTAAACACATAATGCAAACTCCTATGGTCGGTGAAAACATCAACATGAACTCCATACAAATAATGTCTCCAAATCTTCAAGGCAAAAACAACCGCAGTTAATTCAAGGTCATGGGTAGGATATTTTTTCTCACGGATCTTAAATTGCCTTGAAGCATAGGCAATAACTTTACCACTTTGCATAAGCACACATCCCAACCCAATTCTAGAGGAATCACAATACACCACAAAACTATATGTACCCTCTGGTAAAGTCAACACCGGAGCGGAAATGAGTCTATCTTTCAACTCTTGGAAACTCTTCTCATATGCTTCGAACCATATAAACTTAGCCTTCTTTTGAGTTAAAGTCGTCAAAGTAGAGGCACTCGAATAAAACCCCTCAACAAACCTTCTATAGTAACCAGCCAAACCCAAGAAGCTTCTAATATCCGAAGGGGTTAGAGGTTTAGGCCAACTCTTGACCACATCCATCTTCTTAGGATATACCTCAATACCCTTACTCGAAACAATGTGACCTAGAAAAGCCACAGACCTTAGCTAAATCTCACATTTGCTAAACTTTACAAAAAGTTGTTGTTCCTTAACGATTTGCAACACAATCCTCAAATGATTGATGTGATCATCCTCAGTTCTTGAATAAATCAATATATCATCAATGAACACAATTACGAACATGTCAAGGTATTGTCTAAACACCCTATTCATTAATTACATGAATGCCGTCGGAGCATTAGTCAAACCAAACGACATCACCAACAACTCATACTGACCATATCAGGTTCTAAAAAGCATTTTCGGAATATCATTTTCCCTTACCCTCAATTGGTGATAACCCGATCATCGAAGATCAATCTTAGAGAAGTAACTTGCCCCTTGAAGTTGGTAAAAAATTCATCTATCCTTGGAAGAGGATACTTATTCTAAATGGTCACCTTGTTCAACAAACGATAGTCAATACACATGCGCAGAGAACCATCTTTCTTTCTCACAAACAAAACTGGAGCACCCCATGGAGAGATACTCGGACTAATGAAACCCTTATCTAACAAATCCTTCAATTTCTCTTTCAACTCCCTAAGATCCGCCGAGGCCATTCTATAAAGAGGAATAGAAATAGGTTGCATATCTGGGAGAAGGTCAATTGTCTATTTCCCTTTCAAGAGAAATATCGGGCATATCATTAGGGAATACTTCCGGAAACTCAATCACAATGGGGACTGACTCAAGAGTAGGGTTTCAGATTCTACATCCATCACTCTAACTAGATGGTAAATGCAACCCTTAGAAATCATCTTTCTAGCTTTCAGAAAAGAAACAAACTGACCCTTAGGCATTGAATTTCCCCCTTTCCAATCTAGGATAAGCTCATTCGGAAACTGAAACTTGACTACACAAGTACTACAATCAATAGAAGCATAACAAGAGTGCAGCCAATCCATACCAAGGATAACATCAAAATCTAGCATATCAAGCTCTACCAAATCAACAAGAGTAAATCTATGGGATAAGGAGATGGGACATCTTCTATAGACCTTCTTAGCCACAACAGAATCACCAACAGGGGTAGAGAAAGAAAAAGGTTCTAACAACACATCCAGAAGAACATCAAATCTCATAGCCACATATGGCGTCAAAAAAGACAAGGTAGAACCAGGATCAAGTTGGAAGACTTTAGGGAGCATTAGAACCCGAACCACTAGGAGGAGCTTGCTTGCCCTTTCTTCCCTTAGCCGTAAGCATTGGGAAATCCCTCATCTTATGACCACTTTTACCACAACCATAACAACCATCCATGTCGGCTAGACATTTACCCTCTTTCCTCTTTCCACTTCTAATACAAGTAGACTTAGGCAATGAAGATCCACTACCATTCCCTACTTGAGGCTTAGGGTTAGAACTCTATCCTTGTTGAACTAAGGAGGAGCATTGTAGGAACCTTGACCGGATAACTTGTGTCAAAATCTAGGACGATCATGTCCATCGGACCTTGCATGAGAAAAATTACCATCATCGTTTTATCCCTCTTTATCTCCCTAGACTTTACTTAAGGTTCTCCTATTTGATTTGTTGTGCATGAACCATGAGACGAGATCTTTCCATGTCATTGATGAGCATGGCAGTACGGCACTCTTTAACCACCATTTTGGACCCACCCAAAATGAACTTACTCATCTTTGCCCTAGAATCGGCAACCACTGTTGGATCATATTTAGATAGTTGTGTGAACTTCAAAGCATATTCCCTCACCCTCATACTTCCTTGACAAAGGTTGATGAACTCAAGCACATTTGCTTCCCTCATCTAAAGGGGAAAGAACCTATCAAGAAAGGCAGCCTTAAACTTCTCCAAATCAAGAGAACCCGAATCTTTCAGTCTCCCATCTTTCCATTGGTTGTACCATATTTTAGCAACACCCTTAAGTTTATAGGCACCCAACTCCGCCTTTTCCACCAGCATCACTCCCATGATCATCAATACCTTGTAGACCTCATTGATGAACTCTTGAGGATCTTCGTCAACCTTAGAACCATGAAACTCCAAGGGTTCATCCTAGTGAAGTCCCTCACTCTAGAAGTCTTCGTACTCATATTTGGGTTCATGAGAACTACAACCACCTATTGTCTTGAGTCATCACGGCTTGAGCTAATACTTGAAAAGCATTCCTGAACTTCGCATTAGTGAGTGTTCTACCATAGGATCGATCGGATCTTGAGGAGCTTGAGGAGGAGATTCTTGTTATGCATTCTCACCTACATTCCTTCTAGCATAAGCTCTTCGAGTAGACATATCATGTAGAGCATCAGATAGGGATTAGGAGATAGACCTTATAGAGTTAAACTATATCGCACGACTTTAGAGTAATGAAAGAAGTGGAGTTTCCTAAACATCTTGTAGCCTCTCATTCATAAATGTGGCGCACTTCACACTCATTAACAAGACTCTACTAGATGTGGCTTATGAGAAATACTAGGACCATTCTAAACCTTGTGCTCTGATTACCAAGTTTTTTACTACCCAAGGGTACACCCTAGATGTAACATAGGATATAGGACCCCGAGAGACCTCCATACAAGCCACTTAGCCTTCATAACATAAGAAATAGAATAATAGAAGTAAAGACAACATTTCAAGTCCAACATTTTAATAAAAGAAAATGGAAGTCTAAAACACTTTGTCTCAATAGTCATCTAATACAATAGAATGAAATTGGACCTAGCCCATACATCATGTTCAAATGACAATAAGAAGGAAACTAGGATAAAATGAAATTCATCCTCAAAGCATGAGGACTCACCAAGCTCGGAAATCAGCAAGTCAACCTCTAGCCACAAAACAGAGAACCTTGAATATCAGACCATACATTTGGGGAAAATGTAGGCAAGAGTATGTGTTAGTACAAAAAAATGTACCTAGTATGATAGCCATGCATAAAACATTTAAATCGTGCTAAAACGGGACATTTCAAGACTTGCAATTTAACAAGCTAAAACATGATAAAAGAAGGTTAGAAAACATACCTCATAAAACATGGTCAATGCAAGCTAATCATCTTTAAAATGTTCAAACAGATATCAGATACTCCTTGAGCAACCTTAGTTCATTATTATTGTGGGAAGTAGCCTTAACCGCATCGAGACCATGTGAGCTATAACATTATCCTCCGGTGTCTCCCACACTGAAAAAGGTTGTCCTACTTGTCAATGTAAGGACCATTAATCTCTAGCTTAAGTGGATCCACTAGATAATGTATAACTAGACAATCATCCTATGGGGACACATAGGTAAGGGATACAAAGATTGCTTTTATAAACCCGGCCAAAACTACGGGAGAGCCTCCATCTCAATATCCTCTCGGTGCTAAGCATAAATCCCACAGAATAGTCATTTCTTAATTTTTCTCATTATTCATGGAAGGCCATATCATCTTGCCGATCCAAGTTAATCATAAGACATCCATGGAAAGGTACAATTAAGTATCCAATCCAAGCTAGGTTTCATTAGGATAGCTCATTATCTTTGATTCAATTAGGTGAGAAAAACTTTCAACCTTAGAATCCTTATTATGTGACAACCTTTCACAATCATGTTTGCATGTGTTTATGAGAATATCCTTTCAACAACACAACACAACAACAACAACATCATTGATACTTTACTCTCAAAGCATCCTTAAAACATTTACATAGGTTTCCTAGGAGCATGCATAAACTCATACTTTACCATTTCAAGGTTCAAAACCTACTTTCAATTACCACATCTATAATTCAAGGATTACTTATGGATTTCATCATAAATTCATGTGATTCTATCACTTCATGGTTTATTTCATAAAAATCCTCTTTCATAAACAAAGACACATATCATATCATCAAAATTGGAAAATATGGTATTTACATGGGTTCAGGGGAAAATCATCATAAAATCATATTAAATCATCAATTCATTCATAAGAGATCATAATTCAATCATTTAAATCAATATTCAAGAGAACCCATGGCAATTGAAGAAAACCCTAACTCAATGGGGGATTTCTACCTTTGAAAATAGGAGAATTTGGGAACTCTATGGATGAAAGGAATCCATGGATTAATACTATCAGTCCTCAAGTCCAAATGATTATCTTCAATGGTGAAAATAGAGGCTTGCGTTGAAACCCTAGATTGAACCCTTCTTCTTCTTCAAGTTTCTAGAGAGAGAAATAATTTGGAGAAGAACCCAATGTTTTGGTGAGTTTGAGAGAATGACTTGAATGGGTGAGTTTTGGGGTTAAAATCACTTATATAGGGGTCCTAGGCTTGTATAAAACGACATAGATTTGATTTAATTAAAATAGGAAAAGATCCAAAAATAACCTGAACTAAAACTGCCGAACCCACCTCACGATGGGAACCACGGCTCGTCAAGGACTTCACGGCCCGTGGTGGTGCCCGTGGTCCTTGACCAGTAGCCTAGCTTGCCAACCCTCACCCTACTAATTCTAACTTAAGACCATGACCCTCTCCAAGGACCGCGGTGGCCTTCACGAGCCGTCAAGTGACTCGTGGGAGGGTCTCCATTTTGGGCAGCCTTGACTAGCTACTGCCTAGACCTCCACGAGTGTCACCACGACCCATGGTCCCCACCATGGTGCATCATGGTGGTCATGGTAGGTGAGCATAGCTTGGCTAGCCACTGTTAGCTTCCATGGGCAGCACCACAACTCGTGGTGCTATTCACGGCCCGTATGGGTCCTCGTGAAAGTTGCCCAAGCTCAAATCTTTGGCTCTTGCCTTGACACTTAACCCCTAGCTTAGACTACTAGATTCTAAGGTGTTGCAACTTCTTCAACAGGGAAACATCAAACACTAGATGAACCAACAATCTAAAGGAAAATCCAACTCATAAGCCACCTTATCTAAAATGTCTCAAAATCTTATATCGGCCTACATAACGGGAGTTGAACTTCCCTTGCTTTCCAAATCTCATGACACCATTTATTTGTGAGATTTTCAAATAAACTCAATCATCAATGGTGAATTGTAACTCTCTTCTACTCATATCCGCATAAGATTTTTTGTCGTCATGAGCCATTTTCAAACGATCTCAGATAAGCCAAACCTTTTTCATTGCTCCTAAACTAACTCAGGCCCTATCAAAGCAACCCCCCCCCCCCACTTCAAACCAAACAATACGAGACCTACACCTCCTATCATAGAGAGCCTCAAACGGAGTCATCTAAATACATGAGTGATAACTATCATTAGAAGCAAACTCAATCAAAAGCAAATGGTCATCCCAATTACCCTTCAATTCAATCACACAAGCTCTCAACATATGTTTCAAAGTTTGAATAGTATCCTCGTCTTGACCATCGATATAAGGGTGAAAAGTTGTGCTAAGCTTGACTTGAGTACCAACACCCTTCTGAAACGATCTCAAAAACTAAGAAGTGAACTAGGCACCTTTATCTAAAAAGATGGATAAATTCACTCCATGTAACTTCACCGTCTCCCAAATATAGATCCTAGCATAGTCTTCAGCTGAATATGAGGTATTCAATTGAAGAAAATGTGACAATTTCGTCATTCGGTCAACAACAGCCCAAATAGAATCATGTCATCAATGAGTACGAGGTAAACTCGTAAGAACTCTGTATTCAAATATTCTCTCTTTTAAGTAAGAATTTTGATATCTTGAATCATACCTATCAGTTTTTTATGCTTAACTTTACTTATTGAAAGTTTGGACACTTTGCCAAAAAATTACAATATCCTTCTTCATCGCATTCCACCAATAGACTTTTCATAGATCATGGTACATCTTGGTGGCTCCAAGGTGAATAGAATATCGAGAATTGTGAGCTTTAAATAAAATTTGTTGCCTCAACTCATCATTATTTGGAACATACAAACGACCTTGGTATCAAAGCTCGTCATCTTCCCGTTGGAATAAAGCCTTAATAGCTTTTCAGAAAATGTTTTCTTCAATTCAATCAAAGTTTGATCGTTGTCTTGCTTCCCCTTAACATCTGACACAAGATATGATTTTGAAACATTTAGCACAATAACACCACCATCCTCTTAATCAACTAAATAGACACCCAAACGAGCCAGTCTATGAACATAATAGACTGACTCCTTATCATCATCGATGTGAAAAACATTATTCATAGACAATCGGCAAAGAGCATCGGTAACCACATTTTTCAAACCTGGATGATAAAGAACACTCATATCATAATCCTTCAATAAATAAAACCACCTTCTTTTGAAATGATCAAAATCATTTTGCTTAAACATATATTGAAGGATCTTATGATCGTTGAACACATCCACACGAACACTATAGAGATAATGTCTCTGTATCTTCAAGGCAAACACCACGCTACCAACTCCAAATCCTAGGTCGGGTAATTCTTCTCTTGAATCTATAGTTTCCTAGAAGCATAGGCTATACCCTTACCATGTTGAATCAAAACACAACTAAGACCGATCCTTGAGGTATCACAATACACTACAAAACCACTGAATACTTTCGATAAACTCAAAATAGGGATTGAAGTAAGTCAAGTCTTCAACTCTTGGAAACTTTTCTCAGAAGCTTCCGACCACTGAAATTTCACCTTTTCCTGAGTCAAAATAGTCAAAGGTAAAGCAATAGACGAGAAACTTTCCACAAACCATCTATAATAACAAGACAATTAAACCCAAAAAAATTTGAATATCAAAAAGGGAAAGAGGTCTAGCTTAGTTCTTAACTACCTCGATATTCTTAAGATCAACTTGAATACCTTCTTCTGGAACAATATGGACAAGGAATGCAAACAACCTCAACTAAAATTCGCATTTGCTAAACTTAGCAAACAACTGATGATCCTTGAGAACTTTCAAGAAAATCCTAAAATGATCGGCATGCTCAACTTCATTCTGAGAGTAGATCAATATATCATCAATAAACACAATCACAAACATATCAAGTTATTTCTTGAATTCTTTTTTCAACAGGTCCATGAAAGTTGCAAGAGAATTTGTTAGTCCAAAATACATAACTAAGAGTTCATAGTGACCATACCAAGTTCTGAAGGTTGTATTTGGAATGTCACACTTTAGAATTCTCAACTAGTGATAACCTGATAAGAGGTGAATTTAAGAGAAGAAGTTACTACCCTGAAGTTGATCAAACAAGTCATAAATTATTGGGATGAGACACTTATTTTTTATTGTGACCTTCTTAAATTGTTGATAATCGATACACATTTTGAGTGTACCATCTTTCTTTCTAACAAAAAAAAACTAGAGCACCCCATGGAGAAATACTCGGTCTAATTAAATCCTATCCAAAAGGTCCTTCAATTGATCTTTCTACTCCTTAAGTTCTGCTGGAGATATTACATCATAAGGAAGAATAGAGATAGGATGTGTATCTGAAAGAAGGTTAATTCCAAAGTTGATTCCACTTTCGGTATGAACTCTAGGAAGATCATCGAGAAACACTTTTAGAAACTCATTTACAACTGGAACTGACTCAAGAGTAGGGGGCTTCGGAATATGTATCCCTAACTTGTACTAGATGATAAATTCAACCTTAATAAATCACTGATATACCGTGAGTTTACGGTATTTCTAATACATTTCACTTACAAGTTGTGTGTGTCTAGGGCCTTTTTGTATTGGTTTTTATGTGTTTTTATCATATTTTGCAGGAAAGATGTTCAGGCGCGGAAGTATAGGGACAACTGAAAGAAATGCAGAAAAAGAGCATTCACGGAGGTGATCTACGGACTGTAGGTCCATCGACGGTCCGTATGTGATGACCGTAGATCAGCAGGCAAGGTATGGAAGACTAATCAGGGAAATCTGACAAAGTGTGGAACCACGGTGGCCATTGACGGTCCGTATATTGATCTACGGACCGTACTGTTGATCCGTAGATTGATACTGCGAGGGTTCCAGTACCTGATTTTTGAAGATTCTAAGTGTGGAGCTACGGAGGGGATTG
>JAJOOO010020799.1:0-10409 GCA_029582685.1 Solanum piurae
TCTTGGATTGCCCTAGACAATGCCTTGCTCAGATTTAGTCTAACACTAGCCAAGCCAAAAAAATTCAAGTCACCTTTCCAGAAGTTTTCTTGTCAAAAAAAATTTACCAAAGCTTTACCCATAATGATCAAAATGTATTGTGACAATAGAGACAAATTTACCCGTCGCTCATCCTTGAGAGACCAAACAAGAAAACTGGCCTGAGTCAAGAAGAAAGTAGTACTTTAACCTTCAAACAAGTGAGGGTACTTGTATTGCATGTCCCTCTAGGTTTACAAAGTATTTTCCTCCACAGGACGATGATTCCATTGAACCTTCACTGATTTGATTTCCTTTGTCCACAACTTTCGAACATCCTTTCCAAGAATAGAAATTGATTCCTCTTCATACTGCAAATGCTTGTCTAGAACTATTCAGCCCCACATGTTAATTATAATCTCAATCCTCATAATATATCTTCACCATGTCCACATGAAAGAGTGATTGAACTCCAAACAAGTTGGGCAATAATGCTAGCAGGTAAGCCACTGGCCCCACACTGTCAAAAGACTTAAATAGAACAATGTAACAAGTCTAATGTTACCTTTATTGTGAAACCTCAACACTACTTTAATTTGTGACACTTCCAACAACACATGTTCACCAGCTTGGAATGTTATATCTCTTTCCTTAGGGTATACATACTCCTTCCTTCTACTCTGAGCTGCCAAAAACTTCGTTTTGATGCTTCATATCTTTTCTTTATCTCCCCTCATAAAATTAACCCCAAAGGCTTCACATCACCAGACTAAAACTATCATATGGGCAATTTATGTCCCCTCCCATAAAGTGCCTTGAATGATGTCATATCTATGTTGGATTGATTACTATTGTTATAGCAAAAGTAACACAAAGGCAAGAATTGATCCCAAGGAACTCAAAAGTAAATCACAGACGCTATCAACATATCCTCTTTCACGTTAATCATCCTCTACGACATACTATCGATCTAGGATGAAAGGTTGTGGTTAAATTTAGTTGAGTGACCAATGCTTTATTTAAATTACCCCATAACTTAGAAGTAAATAAGGTGCCTCTGTGTGAGATGATCGAAATTGATACCTCGTGCAGCCTTAGTATCTCCTTCACATAGAGTTTAGCCAACTACTAAGAGTTATAATCCACCTTAACCAGAAATGAAATGGACTGATTAAGTCAACCTATAAAATATAATCTAGATGGAATCATACTTTCGCAAGGTCTTATGGAAGCCCACCAATAAGTTCATAACTATCCTTTCTCATATCCGTTTAGGAAAACACATCCTTTGTTGTAAATATGCCTACCTTTAGTTCTCATTCTTCACCTGATGACAATTTTAACAGTTAGACAGAAGCTCAACTATGTATCATTTAATTATGCACCACTAATAAATCTTATTCAATTCCTAATACATTTTGGTTACACAAAGATGAATTGAATACCACAAATAAAGAGTTTCTTTCAACACTTTCTGGATTAATTCATTAGCCTGAGGAACACAAATCTGCCTTCTCAAATTGAGCACTCCACCTGTATCCTATGTAACATTTGCAGTCTCCCCAAATACAAATTTGTTCCAAAGCTTATTCAAATCCTTATCCTCAAATTGTTTAGGCTTCATTTCCTCTAAAAATGTGGGATTTACCTCAAAACTCGCAAACACCCCATCCTTTTCTTAAATCCCCAGATGCATGAACTTTTATTGTGACATAATTCATATGCCACCACATTTTCCAAGATCGGTAATCAAAATAAATTCAATCACCCCAAGGTCTAGAATGATGACTATATAATCCAAAAGAAAGACTTGAAATTGTAAGTTAGACAATAAAAAAATCCTTCACTTTCTCAACTCTCAACCTTCTATCCCACTACCTTCTCCTATATAAACCCTTCTCCCTTAACTCCCAAATTAGTTACCCATGTTAAAAATACAAAAAAGTTATTCTTTATAGAGTTCTTTGGAGTTCAAGGATGGAAAAGCTTCATTGAAGCTCTTACTTTTTCATCCTTTCATTTGCATATCATTAATGTGACTCTACATTTGTTATTTTAAACTTGATAATCAGATTATGTGATAAGAATTTCAAGCTTTGGTTGAGTTTTGCTTCAAAACTCACTTGTTTAAACATAAATATTTGTGTTGGAAAAAGAGTTTTAGTGCTTAAAATTATTACATCTAAAAAAAATGTGGTTGAATATGAAGTTTAGCATGAAAAATATCCCTTATCTTACTTGAATTCCGAGTTTTGTGGTGAAGTCTTGGTAACCTATTATTTTTACATTGTGCATGAAAATTTTCAATTATGGAATGGGAGATGTTATTCCTTTGGAAAAATTGTTCTGATGTTAATCTTTGATTTTTGGGCTGAAATCAATGAGTAGAATTGCCTTGAATTTGTATATTTTAGCAATTTTATTCTGAGGTGAGGATGTAATTGAAAATGAGAGTTCTTAAATTGCTCAATTTTTTTGTTTGTGTGCTATCAATTTAGTACAACAGAAGGATTAGCATCCGTCTTAAGAGAAATTCAAAATAGGTTAGATATGAAAGCCTTGTGAATCCTTTGGGGAAATTATACTACCCATTGGAATTGATTTTTGAAGTGTTGATTTGTAATTTGACCGATTTGGTCTAGCAGACGACATTAAAGCACGTGCCCTACAAAATAGTGGCCTGCATTTCCTAGGTGCAATGCCAGTCATGTGAGGAACTTCACTCTTCCCAACACCTTGGATGGGCATTTCAATTGTGAAATTCATGTCTCTATTAGAGAAATGTTGGTGCAATGCCGATCTACGTACATAGTTACCAGCTTCCTGACTCGAGGCAACAATTGAATTGTCAGGGAAGAACCTTGCTTATGCGATAGATTCTTAAACGCCAAACTCACTTTGAACTTTAACAATTAATTCATCTTACACTCCCATTCTTTTTATGTTTCTTTTAGCAGATAATGACTTCTCAAAAAGGGCAACCAAACAAGACTGATCACAAGCCTTTTCTTCCAAGGGTAAAGGGATAAGTTGGTATTTAACTGACTTATTGCACTCAAATTCATGAATTATTACCATATGTTAATGTTAATCAAAGTGGTCTTAGGCCTTCGTTCTCATGGTTGTATGCATTCCTTACAAAAAAGCAAGTTTGATGGATTTGAAGTCAAAAAGCACAAAAGCACATCGATGTTAGAACTTCTGTCTAGGAGAAGAATACAAGTGTCTCCTCAACTAAAGATTTACTTGGATGGAACAATCCTACCTCATCATAGGTTTGCGACTTGCATGGTAGAGTGACTCATCAGCTTCCACCGATGCCAACACATATTCTTTTAAAGAAATGAATATCATCTAAAGGACATCAGTTGAAGGGCAAAAATGCAATTTTAGGAAATAGTGCTTTCTTTGGAATGTTCCAAGGATAGAAGAGGGATTTTGTGAAATTATGTATCGTTATCTTTCCCCCAATTAGGGTAAGACTTTTGGAATGTTTTATATTATGTAATGAAAGTGGTATTAGATAGAACAAGTGAGAAAATTTTAAGAACTTTCTAGATTTTAAAGGAAGAAATCCCAGATTTATGCCAATCCAAAAATAGATTTAAAGATTATTTCAAAAATTATCTTGGAATGCAGCTTTCCTTTATAAGTGTTGACTCTATTTCATCTTTTATATCCTTATCGAGTGGTGTATGTGCTTGATGGAGATGTAAAACCACGAATGAGTACTGATTAATTGGCTCTAATATTGATTGTATTGCACTGATCTAGTGTTGTGTTGAAGTCTTAATCTAAAATGTGTGGTTTCAAACATTGATTAAGCTCTCTAGCACAACTTTGACTTGGGAAAGCTTAATAGAGTTAGGTAAGACTCAATAATGAGGACTTGATGAAATTCACTCTATGGATTTGTGCTAGGGATGGGATAATTTGAGTGGTTTCATACTTAATGATATGAGCTAGGGATAGTATATCTACTCAAGCAATTTTTGGTGTTTTATTGGAAAGGATCTTGGAGTTCAGGAGAATCCAAAGGACATACACTTGATAGTTTAGGAGAATATCGAGTTTAGCGTAGACCGAAGTATCAATTGTTGTTGTTCGGTTAATCTTTTCTTATTACATATATAACTCCTATATATATGCACACACCCCTATATTTTAAAAACATTTTTAGATCTTCTTTGGGTTAATTCCCAATTTTCTTTACTAAAGTTTGATGATATCGTAGTTGTTAGATAAAACCACCAATTTTATATTTGTATATTTTAGAGAACTCAATTTTCTATCTAATTTAGTTGAGAAATAAATTAAAGAAGAATCCAGATATCAATCCTTGTTGTTCGACCCCGACATCATAAGTTGGGTATTTGTTTTGCATATGACCTCCTTTGCCCTTAAATAAGAGATACATTTGAGAAATTATCAAACTACTGTCATTACCGGGGATTGTTAAATGATAAACTTTTGTTGATTTCTAAATTCAAATTTGTGTTTTTTATCTTATTACTTGTTTTTTGTGTTTTTTTTGCCAAAATTTGGGCAAAATGAGCCAACCATATAGATAAATTATTGGTCATGCAGGATTCACAAATGAATTCAGTGCCAATGAAGCACCCTTAGAGTTGGGCATTGTAAAAGCAATTATCCTACCACCAGAGGTAGGGGATGCCATATTCCAAGTGATAAGTCCAATGCTTCATTTACTACGAATGAAGGGATTATTAGGCGATAAAGTTGTGGAGAGTGCATATAACATTTATAGAACTTTTTGGATGAGCATTTGCCACCTTATTTGCCTTACTGGGGTGATAGAGAACACTCATATCATAATCTTTCAATAACTCAAGCCACCTTCTTCGGAAAGATTTATATCCTTTTGGTTAAACACATATTGCAAACTCTTGTGGTTGGTAAAAACATCAACATGAATACCATACAAATAATACCTCCAAATTATTAAGGCAAAAACAACCGCCACTAATTCGAGGTCATGGGTAGGATAATTCTTCTCATGAATCTTAAGTTGCCTTGTAGCATAGGCAATAACTTTCCCATTTTACATAAGCACACAACCGCTAATTCGAGGTCATGGGTAGGATAATTCTTCTCATGAATCTTAAGTTGCCTTGTAGCATAGGCAATAACTTTCCCATTTTGCATAAGCACACAACCTAGCCCAATTCTTGAGGCATCATAATAAACCACAAAACCATAGGTCCCTTCCGGTAAAGTCAACACAGGAGCGGAAGTAAGTCTATCCTTTAATTCTTGAAAACCTTTTTCATAAGCTTCAGACCGTATGAACTTAGATTTATATTTGGTTAATGTTGTCAATGGAGAGGTAATCGTAGAAAACCCCACAACAAACCTTCTATAGTAATCGTCCAAACCCAAGAAACTCCTAATATCCGAAGAAGATAAAGGTTTAGGCCAACTCTTGACCGGATCTATCTTAATAGGATCTACCTCAATACCCTTACTTGAAACAATGTGACCTAGAAAAGCCAGAGACCTTAGCCAAAACTCACATTTCCTAAACTTTGCAAAAAGTTGTTGTTCCTTAAGGATTTGCAACACAATTCTCAAATGATTGATGTGATAATCGTCACTTCTTGAATAAATCAGTATATCATCAATGAACACAATCACGAACATATCAAGGTGTTATCTAAACACCATATTCATCAAATCAATAAATGTCATCGGAGCATTAGTCAAACCAAAGGACATCACCAAAAACTCAAAATGTCTATATCGGGTTCTAAAATCCATTTTCGGAATATCATCTTCCTTCATCCTCAATTGGTGATTACCTCATCAGAGACCAATCTTAAAAAAGTAACTTTCTCCTCGAAGTTGGTCAAACAAATCATCTATCCTTGAAACAAGATACTTATTTTTAACTGTAACCTTATTCAATTGCCGGTAGTCTATACACATTCTTAGAGAACCATCTTTCTTTCTAACAAACAAAAGTGGAGGACCCATGGGGATATACTTCGCCGGATGAAACCCTTATCCAACATGTCTTTCCATTGCTCTTTCAATTCATTAAGTTCTGTCGGAGCCATTCTATAAAGAGCAATAAAATAGGTTGCGTATCTAGGAGAAGGTCACTACCAAAGTCTATTTCTTTTTCGGGAGGAATACCGAGTAGATCATCTGGGAACACTTCCAGAAACTCATTTACAATGGCGACTAACTCAAAAGTAGGGGTTTCAAAATCCACATCTCTTACCCTAACTAAATGGTAAATGCAACCCTTAGAAATATATCTTTTTAACTTTCAGAAAAGAAACAAACTGACCCTTAGGCATAAAATTTCACCCCTTCCATTCTAGGATAGGCTCATTCAGAAACTGAAACTTGACCACACTGATTCTACAATCAATAGAAGCATAACAAGAGTGCAGCCAATCTATACCAAAGATAACATCAAAATCTAGCATATCAAACTCTACAAAATAAATAAGAGTAACTCTAAGGGATAAGGATACGAGACATCTTCTATCGACCCTATTAGCCTCAACAGTATCACCAAAAGAGGTAGAGAGAGAAAATGGATCTAACAACACATCTGGGAGAACATCAAACCTCATAGCCACATATGGCGTCACAAAAGACAAGGTTGCACCAGGATCAAGTAAATCATAAACATCAAGTTGGAAGACTTACAACATACCGTTAACCATATTGGGAGAACCCTCTTATTCACCACGAGTGTGAAGTGCATAAAACCTATTTTGCTTAGGACCATTCGTACCCAAACTACTTGGACCAAATGAAGGATAGGGCTGAGCCCTACAATGATTATCTCCTTCACTCTTAGCAACTGAAGGAAAATCCCTTATCTTGTGGTCTATCTCACCACAACCAAAGCAAGCATTAGAACCTGCTAGAAATTTACCCTCATGCTTTCTTCCACTCTTAGCACAAGTAGGCAATAGAGACCCACTACCTTTTCCTCCTTTAGGGTTAGGGTTAGACACCCTATCATTGTTGAATCTTGGAGGAGCATTAGAAGAACCTTTCCTAGAAAACCTTTCTCGAAACCTTGAACAACCATGTCCACTTGACCTAGAGTATGAAGAGTTACCATCATCAGTTCTTGCCATATTTAGTTCCCTAGACTTCTCCTTATGTTTTTCGTCCTCAATTTGTTGAGCATGAACCATAAGGCGAGAAATATCCATTTCAAGGACAAGCATAGCGGTATGACATTCTTTCACAACCAATTCAGACACTCCCGAAACAAACTTGGCCATTCTAGCCCTAGAATATGCCACTATAGAAGGAGCATACCTCGACAACTCTGTGAACCTCAAATTATATTCTTTCACACTCATGTTCCCTTGTCGATGGTTGATAAACTAAAGAACCTTAGCCTCCCTCATCTCAAGAGGAAAGAACCTATCAAGGAAAGCGAACTTGAACCTTTCCCATTCTAGGGGACCCTCATCTTTTGGTCTTGCTTCCTTCCATTGGTTGAACCAAATTTGAGAAACACCCTTAAGATGATAAGCGGCCAATTCCTTATTCTCCATCGGCGTCACTCCCAGAATAGCCAACACCTTGTAAATCTCATCATCACTCTTGAGGATCTTCCTCAACCTTAGAACCATAGAATTACAGAGGATTCATCCTAGTAAAGTTCCTCACTCTAGATGTCACCGTACTCACATTTGGGTTCATGGGGACCACAACTTCCCTATTGGCTTGGGCCATCACGGCTTGAGACAACACTTGAAAAGTAGTCCTAAACTCTGTATTAGTCACTTTCTCGACCAAAGGGTCAATCAGAGCTTGAGGAGGAGCTTTTTGACTCACATTCTCACCCTCATTCCTTCACGCAAAAGCTCTTTGAGTATTCATATCTTATAGACCATCAGTTAAGAATTAAGAGGGAAACATTATAGAGTCAAACTCTATCGCACGACTTAGAGTGAAGAAAGAAGTTAATTTTCCTAACATCTTATAGCCTCTCATTAATAAATGTGGCGCGCTTCACACGTATGAACAAGATTCTACTTCACACGGTTTTGAGACATCCTAGAACCATTCTAAACCTGGCTTTGATACTAAATTTGTCACGACCCAGGGTACCCCCTAGATGTAACATGGCGCATAAGACCCCGAGAGGCCTCATACAAGACACTTAGCTTTCATAGTCAAGATAATAGAAATCGATGAGAATTTGAAACATCTCAACACAGTCAAAGTTTAGCATTTCAAAAGTGGAAGTCTAATACACTTGTCTCAAAAACCATCTAATACAATATAATTTTAGGACACAGCCCATACAACAATTTTCAAAACGAAAATAAAAGAAAATGATGAAAGTAGTGGCCAAATCCTTGAATGCTATGAGGACTCACTAATCTTCAATCTTGCCTATACTATAGATCCTAGCCATGGGGATGAGAATCGAGATCGCCGGACCCTACATTTGGATAAGAAATATAGGCAAGAGTATGCGTTAGTAAAAGAATGTACTAAATATGATAGCTTGAATAAACATAACATAAGCATAATCATTAGACAACAATAGTCATTAAGCATAATCAATGCACATAATAGATCATCATAACATGGGAGGAGTACTTCTTGAAGTAACCTCAATTCATCCTTAGTCAAGACTTGGGTAACCGCCTCTAGTATTACTTATCACGGAAGGTGATTCAAGAAACAATCCAAGCTAATCATTCATCATAAAATTTTACATCTTATAGCTTCTTTTTAAAGACATGGGGAGTCACCTCTTGCCTAACTATAAAGTATCATGGGTAGTCGCCTCTTATCCTTCTTACTTTGGGATCATGGGTAATAGCCTCTTGCCCAATTAATATATAGGATCATGGGTAGTCGCCCCTTGTCCAACATACATAATAGGAACGTGGGTAGTCTCCTCTTGTTCAATTTCATGGAATAAGAGTAGTTGCCTCTTATTTTATTTTAAGGAATATGGGTACTCACCTCATATTCTATTCTAAGAAACATGGGTACTAACCTCATATTCTACTCTAATTTAGAGATCAATGGTAATCGCCTCTAGCCTAATCAATTTCTTAATGTTTTTACTTAGATTCATTTAAGGTGAGAATTCCTTTTAATCTAGAATCATTCAATGTGAGAAAGTCTTTCACATTCATACATAAAGGAATCATGTGGGAATTTCCCTTCCACAACAATCACATCATCAATCAACAATTAATGCAAAATCTTCACTCTCAAAGATACTCTTATAATAATTTATCACATATGATTCAATCTCAAAGCAATTCATAATGTACCTTATCAATCCTAGAAGAATACATCTAAATCCATAATTTCTCCTTTCATAGCATAAAACCCATTTACATCAATTTCTACTTAGAAACATAGGTTAGGCATGGGTACATGGAAATACATCCTAAAACCATAGAATCCACTCAATTTATGCATAAACAATCAAAATTCACTCAATTGAATCACCATTCACAAGAACCCACAACTTAGAAGAAAACCTTAACTCAATTTGGGAATTTCTACTTTACAATTGGGAGAACTTAGGGGATCCATGGATGCAAGGATTGCATGGATTAAAATTCATCATACCTTGCTATCAAACCCCAAAAGAAATTGAGGAATGGAGACTTGACCTTGACCATAGCTTGAATCTTCTTCTTCACCTTTCTAGAGAGAGAAATATCTTGGAAAGGAAGAACTTTGATTTTCTTTTAGAAATTTAGGAGAATGACTTTAATGAACTAATTTGGGGGTTAAATCACTTATATATGGGTCTTAGACATAGGAAAAATGACGTAGTATAGTGATAAAATTTTAGGAAAAGACTAAACTACCCCTAAACTAATTGCCGACCCTACCACCCACGACTCACGACTAATGGACCGTGGACTCACCAACGGTCCATCCTGCACACCCACCAGTAGATACTGAAACTTTGGGCTTGACCTACGACTCCTTGACCACAGACCGTTGACCCACCGACAGTCAGTTGGTCCAGCCATAGTCCCTACCCTTGATCATTTTTTGGTTGCCGATTCATGGACCCACCTACGATTCGTGGTCTAATCCATGGGCCGTGGTTGGCCTTTGTTGGATGGAACTTTGAAGCTATAAATATGCTATTATGCCTTTTCTTAAATCTGAGGCGTTACACGAGCACTCGTAACGCTCCCCGCACAGGCCCTACAATAGAGATACTGTCACGCCCCGAGACTACCCCCGAGATGCGGACACGGGACCTAGGACCACAAGTGATCCCAAGCTAATCCTGCTGGCATGATCATGAGCATACTAAAGATAACAAACTGATGCGGAAGCTAAATCATAATTAAAATGAAAAGATGGGGAATACCCATATACTATAACTGAGATAAATGATA
>JAJOOO010020800.1:0-10659 GCA_029582685.1 Solanum piurae
TCCCCAAGTTGGAAGTGGGTCTTATCTATTTATCTTCCTTTGCTTAAATCAAAGTTTAATTTCTTATACCCATTTGATTTCACTATCATTTTAGGTGTATTTTGTTATTTCTTGATGTATGGCTAAAAACCCCCATTCTTGGGGTGTGATTTAGCAAATATATGTTGATATTATTGTTGGGTCTTGCTTGCTGGTAGGTTAAATGTATTTTAATGGTGATTTCACCTAGTGGTTGTGGTTTAAGTTAATAGGTTTGTAGTTGCAAATACAAAGTCACCCATGTGTTTTCGGCTTGCCCGAGAGGGAGGTCGCGAAACCAAGACCACTAGACTGATAGCCCAAGGTGTAGGTCGACATGAGGTTCAACCTGAGAGGGTGAGCCCTAGTCCCATATCCTAACACTCAGCTCGAGAGAGTGAGTGGGGAAAGGCGTAGGCTGGTCTTCATACGAAAAATGGGTGTCCGAGAGGAAAGCATTTGAAACGGGGTAAGTTGCCCGAGAGGGAACTTATTTCCATCTAAAGCTTATCCTATTCACTATTATCTTACAAAATTTCTATAAAAAGCATGTACCCAACTATTTATCTCAACTTGTATTGCGGTCACACCCCAAGAACTCATCCACATACTTGATTTTCTTGTTATTTTGTTGTTTTAGCTATACTTGTGGCAAAATCCCAATTTGATATTTGACACTTTTGTGTCCCCCTTTTTAATTTACAATGTTTTTATTCGTTAATGTCTTTAGCTACGACTAGTTAGAACTAGATTCTATTTTTCTATCTATTCTCAAAACCACTCCCTTGGGACACGACCCCAACCCTCGGTTGGGTTACTATATTATCGACAATCGTAGACACTCGAACCGTAGTTAGTGTCATTGGTCACGATAAGCATCATTCAACCTACTTTTCTGGAGCATGAACTGGAGTCACCGGATCAGGTCCCTCACAGAAGTGAGTCTATCTTTAACCAAACACCAAAATCCTTTGACGTTGGGAGCGATAAGGAAAAAGAAGAATAGATCCCATTAAAATGGCGCTCAAGGGGAATGCGAGGATCAAACCAATCTCAAGTAAATGTTCCTGAGTTGGAAACAGTTAAAGGCATGTCTGAGGTTGACTTTGTTGGTAAATCTGTTGAACGAGAAAAGGAGCAGCAGAGAAAGGGTAAGGGAAAGTTGGTATTGTCTCACTCTAAAGGGGACAAAAGGAAGTATGTTACAACGAGCGAAACACAAAAGGTAATGGGAAGTGCTATTGTGGCAAGCAAAGCCCAGACTGAAAGAACTAGGAAGAGGAGAAGAGAAGGGCTTGAACCTGAACAGCCTGCCTCTACTCCCTTGTCTATTAAGAATAGTGAGACTGAATCTGAGGATGTTGCCACGTATGTGGCAAAAAGGAGAAGAGAAGCTGAAGAAGAAAAGGTTAAATCAAGGGGAATCAAAAAGGGGGAAAGAAATCTCTTGTACAGAGGGTGAAATCACCTGCAAAGAGGGTGAAGGTTAAAAGGCAGAAATCTCCTGCAAAAGGAGAAAAAGGGAGAAAGCAGTTAGAGGAACAACTCGTAAAAGGACCTGGTCTCAGGGTTAAAAATCAAATCAAAGAAAAGGAATTGACTAGAAAAGAGTGGGTAGAGAAAATGGAGCAACAAAGAGTCTTGAATGATAGAATCTTTGACGCTGACATTCTAACAAAATTTGGTATGGCCAATCTGGTTGACGTTGTTACCATTCAAGGCTGGAATCATATGTTTGAACCACCAGTTCCATACTTGCACAAACCTGAAGTGCGTGAATTCTTCTACAAAATGAAACTACTGGAAGGTGGTGGAATCACAACTATTGTCAGGACTGTGGAGATTCATCTTGATGAAGAAACTCTGGGAATCATTCTTGGAGTGCCTGTGGTAGGAGTTCGAACTATTGAGGGTTGTAAACCAACTGGTGATTTCTCGAAGCTTACTACCAAACGAGGAGATGCCAAGCGTGCAGGGTTCCCTAAGAAGTTTCTCAAAGGGGAGTATCAGTTGATGTTTGAGTTCATTAACAAAGTAATGGTGCCCAGGACTGAGAAGAGAACAGTGACTTCTTTTGCCGATCTCTTCCTCATGGAAAAGCTTGATGAGCTTGAGGAAATCAACCTCCCTACAATTATGCTAGAACACATGCACAGGGTAATGACATGGAAGAATGCTAAGCACGGCATTCCCTATGGGTATCTGCTAAACTTTGTTTTTAACCATTTTGAAGTTCCATTGGGAAAAGGGGTACCTGGTACCACCAAACAGATGTTCACTATGTCTACTCTACTAGAATGTGAGTGCATTGAGGGACAGGCTAGAGGCAGATCTCAGGTGGCAGATGTTCTGGAGTAGCAGGCTACTCTTAAGAGGAAGTGACTGATCTCACCAAGATTCTGAGTGATAAGAAAGTTGAAATCACTAGGCTCAAGTCTGAATTGCAGAAGGTTGTTTCCAGGGGGCCTGGTACCAGTGAGGGTCATGAGCAGGTGCTCAAAGAGTTGAGGGATGAAAATACAATGCTACTGAAGACAAATGCCTCTCTCAATGAGGAAATTAAGTCCCTAAACAAGCAACTGATACAGGCCCATGAGAGTGCCAATGAGCTCCTGATGATGTTGATGCGTACTCTTAATCCCTCCCCTCCTCCGTCCTAAATGTGTCTTGTCTCTCTAGTTGTCTTTTATTTTTTTTGTTCCACCTTATAATCCTAAACTCTTGTGGCTTTATGTTGTTTTAACTATCTACATTGGCCAGTATTTATGATATAATGCTAATTTGAGTGTTGCCATGTTCATGTGTGATTTGATTATCTCTTTATGCTTCCATACGCATGTTCTGTGTGGCCCATGGCCCTGAATTCTAGAGTGCCTCACATTTTAACTTGAATATGTTTACTGCTTCACCTTTTCAATGATGTCAAAAGGGGGAAGTTTTGTTGTAAAATTGAAAATTGGCTGGTGGGCACTGAACTAAGGGGGAACTGATTAAGGGGGAACACAAATTAAGGGAGAACACCAGTTACTGAATGAATGGTTGTGCAGGTTGTTTTGTCATCATCAAAAAGGGGGAAATTGATAAGTGTTTATGTTCCTAGATGTTTTGATGATCTCCTCACAAGTGCAGGGGTCTGGTCCTCTGCAGAGTATGAATACTCGTCCAGTGGTCAAAGTGTTGAACAACTGTAAAAGTTGTCCATGTCAGGAAGTTGGTGAAGCTGCAGAGTACTTCACCAATCAGAAGCGACGAGGTTGTTTGTACGTTGGATAATAATTCTTCATGATATATATTCAACAACAAACAACAACATTACACATTCATTCAAACAAAGATATTTCAAGCCTCAAAACAGCAGGGACCTGATCGATTGCTTCAAGTGCTTCATGTACCAGCTGTAATTTTGTTTGCTTGTAATAGTGCTTATATTGTAGGATTCGTTTCACTTGTGAAAGAAACGTTTCAATCTTGTGTGAATCATTGTAAGAACTAGGTTAAGGGTAACTTAGTTTCTTACTCTAAAGTCTATATTAATCGGTTAGGATTGGTATAGTGAGCAGTGTTGTATCTGCTCTGGCTCAGCTAAGTGATACGAGGTATTGCTTAGTGTGGAGAATAGCATGCTAGTCTCATTTTGTAAACTGGGTTTTACTTTTGCTTGGAGAAGATTAGTGGAAGCAGTTTGAAAAGTCTTGTTGAGACAGGTCGTGGTTTTACTCCCTTGAGCAAGGAGGTTTCCACGTAAAGGCTTGTCAATCTTTACTTTCAGCATTTGTTCTTACTGTCTATTACTATAACTGTGTTGAGGACCCGGTCCCATCGACATAAGTGGACGCATACATTCCATCAATATACCAAGAGTATCGGCCACTACGAAGAAGAACGTGGTTTGGTGTTTTTTTAATCACATGGTATTCAATATTCACTTGTTTCAATCAATCAAATTGGCATCACATAGGGCACGATAAGGGTAAAGTGCTCCTTACCAGTGATTTCTCTGTTTCCATGGCTCGAATACGTAACTTCTACTTGAGAATGGAGGGATTGTGTCCATAAGACACAAAAATAAACCATTCATTTGTAGACATACTCCAAAGTACCGAAAAGAAACACCTAAACAAAGTTCCACAGGTAGTGAAGAAAGCATCTATTACCATACGCTACTACAATTTACACAATCCACAGAAATATGTTGCCCTAGTTATACCAACAATGAAGGGAAAGCACGCAATGGGAGAGGAGACTATAACCAAAAGTGGACCTAGAGATGACACTGATGCCAGGAGGGAGCTCAAACTCAATGAAGATACTACTTTGGAATTGTAGAGGGGCACACAACTCAAACTTTATGAATAACATGCGTGCACTAATTGAATGGAATAATCCTACTATCCTTGCTCTTACTGAGACGCGAATGGAGGACCACGACAAACTGCTTCAAGCCTTGGATTTCACTGATGCCATACAAATTCCAGCAGTTGGATACTCGGGAGGAATTGCTCTGCTCTGGAGGAACACTGAAGTTACCATTGAACCGTTCGTGCTTACAGAACAAGAGATTCATGCTACTATTGAGGTAAGCTCCACTTCTCCTAAATGGTCTCTATCTATAATTTATGCCAAAAACTCCTACAACTATAGGAAGATCCTTTGGGAAAATTTGAAAAATATTTCTACAAATTGGTTCTTGTTCGAGATGTAGATTGAATATCTTTGTAAAAAAGTAACTTGAACCATATCTTTGTTTTAATTTTTTTTTCAATAAAGAAATAACTGCGTACTTTGACAAGAATATCACTACACTACAACACATATATACACACTCCGAAGTCCACATTAAACAATGTTATTTATTTAATACTCGTTTACTTGTTCCCAACGGCTGCCCGATCAAAATCTACTAAACACCCCGTTCCAAATATATGCGAATCCGTTTGAATATATTGTATGTTAAACAAATCACACCTAATTTTCATCTCATATACTTGATATACATGTATGTGGATGTATATAGACGAGCCAGATGCATGTATCAAAAGTCACAAATCAGGTAGGATTTGTAATATTGCAAATTGGTATATCTCTAAGTAATTAGCTTTACTTAGCTCCTAAGCTAGTGCGATTTATGTAAGTTACTCATTTTTTAAGCTAAATTTAATTAGATTTAAACTCAATGTTTAATAATTAAATTTTTTATATTCAAAATTTATACAAAAACTATTACAAGTTGTAATTTTTTTCATGTCAACTTGATAAAATATTCTAAAATGTTAGTCAAAATTAACATAGTTTAACTCTTAAAAAAGAAAAGTATACTACATAAACATAATCATTAACTTGACTTGAACGATAACTATCACTTTTAATTTTGCCAAGCTCAAATAAATACTTTTAACTATTTATAACTTCAACAAATAAACCAGTCATGACGGTTTCTCTGTGATATTTTATCCCAACTAAAATAAATTATTGTAGAAGCAAACATGCTACAATATGGTATAAATAAATTAATCAGAATCAAGCCAAATCACAGGAAATATTATAGAAATAAAGAAACTGGAATAAAACATTAAAACCCAATCTCATATGATCTCAAAATGAGTGCAAAGTAATCTCTCCGTCCATTTTTATTTATTCACTATATTAAAAATATATCTCTGTTTTTGCCTATTTAGTTTAAGAATTAAGAGAACCTTATTATTAATTAGACATATCGCAATATATAGATTTTTCAAAATATTAAATTTATAATAATATTTAAAGGGTAACATAATAAAATTATAATTATATTAATTGCTCATTAAGTGAGCATATCAAGTTTATAGTGAATAAAAAAAAATGGAATATATTATTGTACTCTGCCGTCTAGTTCACAGCAACAACTGAACTCAGCTGATTTTTAAATATAAAAAATTACATCATGTTAACATGTTTACTACCAAAAATAATTGTCAACCAGCCAACTAAAGTCTTCGCATCGAGTCGATAGTGGATGCAGAGACGTATTTTTAATTTTAAATCATTTTGCACACAATGGGATATGGTACAAGTACTCCTAGACTATGACCGATATCTCAGAGATATACTTAAACTTAACTAGAGTCTTATTACTCCCTAAACTAATTTAAAATTGAATAAATACACCACAAACGTTGACATGGCATAGCTTGAAGGTAAGTGATGAGTGCACAAAATGAACACATGTCATTTTTTTATTGGTAACTTTATAATTAGTTAGTACACATATTTATTGATATTAAAACTTATATATATTTAATTATTTTTATTTCTTTCTTTGTAAAATATTTATTTTTATTTCTTTTCACTTTAAACATTTTTTAAATTAATTAATTATCTTTCACTTTAAACATTTTTTAAATTAATTAATTATCTTTTCACTTTTAATTATTTTTAAAAAATTATGTGTATTTTTTTAAAAGTATCCTTTAATTTTTTTATGTTTTATTTGATTTTTGTCACTTAAATTGATATCCGTTGAAAATTAACTTATTTTAAATACAAGACATTTGGAATTAAATTTGAAATAAAATCAAAAAAAAAAAATCAATAGAAAAATAAAAGGGAAAAAACAATGAATGTAGGTAAAAAAAAAAGTTTTGATACAAGGTAAAAAATGTGTATTAAATTAATTTCAATACAAGATAAAGAAAATAAGAATATTTTTAAAAATTAAAAAATTAATTTTTTAAAAAAAATTAAGAAAAAAATATATATTTTTTAAAATTTGTTTTTAAGAAAATTAAGTTTTAATTTAAAAAATAATAATTTACACACGTGGCGGGCGAGTGTGTACAAACACAATCAACTTGGGTGATTGAAGGTGCCACGTCAGCACAAAAGGTGCACAAAAATACGAAAAAAATGAGTTCACGGGTAATAGGACTTAGGTAAATTTAGATGTGTCTCTGGGATTTCGGTCATAATCTAGAGGTACTTATGCCTTATCGCGCTCACCAATAGTACCATATATATGCAAATATAGACCAAACAAATACTGTAATAATGGCTTTGATCTCAAGCTTGTGCATCTTTGTTTTGGTTGCACATTTTGCCACACCAATTGTGTGCCATAAAAGACCTCATCAAGCTTCCCTTTTCGTGTTTGGTGATTCAATTTTTGATCCTGGAAATAATAACTACATCAACACCACTGCTGGCTTCCAAGCAAATTATTTTCCTTATGGTGAATCATTCTTTAAGTACCCTACTGGCAGGACCTCCAATGGACGCCTCATTCCTGATTTTATCGGTAAATTCAATTCGCGTTTTTGTCAATTCTTTGAAAAGTACGTATTTAATTGTGAGTTCAGTAAAATAATAAAATTATACGCAAGCTGAGCAGAAGAATTTGGTTGTTGGTTGTATGTTGCAGCTGAATATGCAAATTTGCCATTAATTCCGCATTATTTTCAAATTGGAAAGAAACATTTCTATCATGGGGTGAATTTTGCTTCAGCCGGTTCTGGTTGTTTGGCTGAAACAAATCGTGGCTCTGTAAGTGACAATATTTCTTTGAGTTAATTACTTCTATGTAATTATTGTTTGAATTTGATAGTTAGATCAATATCGTTGGTTTCGATTTGACAGGTTATAGATCTTAAAACACAGTTGAAATATTTCAAAAACGCAGCACAACTGTTGAAGAAGAAAATGGGAAATCCAGAGTCCAAACAGATCCTCTCCAATGCTGTGTATATTTTTAGCACTGCCAGTAATGATTTCTTGGCTCCTTTTTCATCAAATTCGGCTTTTCCAAATTCCGATAGAGAATATCTACAGATGATTATGGGCAATTTGACTTCTGTTTTAAAGGTTATATTGATCTTTTCTATTTCTTTCAATTTAATTTACCAGTAGTGCTTTTTATCTATTGAAGAAATAAATCAGATATGGCTACTTCCCTTTTCTAAGTTGAATTTGTAGTTAGCCTACCTGTGTCAAATGGACAAGTTGGTTAAATTTAAGCAGGTCAAAATGGATCGAGTTAGTAAAAAGGCTCAAATGTTGTTTGAGCTGAAATGACTTGGTCAAAATGAACTACATAATGAGTCAAAGCCTCACCCACCAAACTCTTACCCAATTTTAATTTCTTTGCTTTTATGGTTTATCTAACTATTGAGTAATTTTTAAAAATCTTTATTATGATTATATATATATATTACAACATTGACATTTTGAGAAGGTTTTTATGACGTGTCAATTTAGATTATATATCAGTCTAATGTTTAGGTTGGCTAAATCAGGCATGTCAAACAGAATTGAATTAATAAATGAGTCATGTTTTTATGAACTAATTAGTTTACCACTCTAGCTAGACTAATTCTTTGTACATCGTTTAAACGAATACAACAGGGAATTTACAAGGAAGGAGGGAGAAAGTTTGTGATGCTTAATTTGGGTCCATTAGGTTGTATTCCTACTATGAGGGCTCTCAACCTTCAAAAAGGAGTTACAAATGGAAGTTGCATGGAGGAGGTCACAAACATGGCGATAATATTTAATTCAGCTCTCCCAGAAATGCTCAAAAAACTAGAGAAGCAATTGCCCGGATTTAAGTATACAATATTCAACTTCTTCAAAGTATTGGCAGATAGCATTCATAATCCAAAAAAATATGGTATGTTCTATCTCTCCGAACTCAACATCAAGTATTTTTATATTCAGTTCAAATTCTGTAGCAAAAAATTTCATGCATCTGCTAACAGTGTAGAATGTTGATGCAATGTTCATAACAAAATGAAATTACACAAACTGAAACTATATATGTAGAGAAAATGCAGTAATATGTTTAGTTGTTATATAAAGAATGTTTCAATTTACTTGTGATTTTGTTTTGTTTAGGTTTTACGATATCAGAGGTTGCTTGTTGTGGGACTGGTCCGTTTCGAGGGATTCTTAGTTGTGGAGGGAAGAAGCAGGTAAAAGAGTACGAGTTATGTAAAAATGTGAAAGATTACTTGTTTTTCGACTCTGTTCATCCCACTGAGCTGGCCTACCAACAATGCGCCGAATTACTGTGGAATGGAACTCCAGATGTCGTAGCACCTCACAGCCTAAAATCCTTTTTTAAACATTCAAACTCCAAATGTCGTAGCACATCACAATTCCTACTATACGAAGAATAAACAATGTGAAACATGTGATGATAAAGAGCTTGATCTCTAGTAATTATTTTGTTCTTATTGTATTCAGTTTATGAAGAGATGATCTTTAGATTTGATGAGATGACTTCATATCTGAGTCGTCATGATTGAACAAATTAAAGTCGATAAATAGATGGAATCATGCAATGTAAATATATTTCAGTTGTATAAATATTGTTTGATTTGAGAAGAAAGGCATTGAGATTAACAAAGCATCCCATCTTTGTAGTCTGGTGTTGCACCATCGTTAGAACTTGAAAAGATGGACGAGATCAGATAGCAGACATAATCAGTCCTCTGCTAAAACCAAAGTTCCAAAAAAGTGGAAGAACATAAAGAACAATCCTTTTCTGCCTTCATATACATTTGAAGAAGAGAGAAAACGTGTTTGTTGATTGTTTTATCCTTTATAACCCGATTAGTGTGTTTTCGCACAAGTAATGCAGTTTCAGAATGTTGAAGAATGAAAAAAGTTTCACATTGGTGGTTAATGAGATAACAAGTCTCCTTATAAGGCTTGGACAGTCTCCCTCCTTTTGATCTAGCTTTTGGAGTGAGGGTTACGTTCAAAACCTAATTAAACATGAACTTCAATTTGTAACTTTTGTTTCTTCAAGCAGAAAAGGTGATTTTTGCACCAGTTAGACCAGACACATTCAAAATGTTTCTGAAATCATACGTCCACTTAATGAAGAAATGATTGTCATTAGTAACTATTCGAGAATCATGTCATTTGCCTATTAAGTATTTCCACCAGAGGAATATATCATATTGAAATTATTTCTAAATATAAAATAAAAATAGTACGTTTTTACAAAAAATGTTTTTAAAAAAAAAACTAAAATCTTAAGTTTCAAAATATTGCTTTATTGTTAAAAATTGTTAGTTAAAAAAGCCAAAAATAACCGTAAGTTTCTAAATATTGTTATATTGTTGGATATGGTAAGTTACTAAATATTTAATTTTCCGAAGTTAATACCAATTGGGTTTTCTGTTATCTAACTGTACTTTTTAAAAATTAGCTCAAAAAACTATAGTATTTGATAATTAGCTAATGATTTATTTAAACTAATAATTATATTAATGGATCATTAATAGGGGACTAGGGGTTACACACAGCCGTAAGTTTCTAAATATTTATTTTTCCTAATTTGTTGCCAATTGGGTTTCCGATCAAGCCAAGAATTGACTAGCTATGCCTATAAATATACTTGATTCGTACAATTGTTCCCATTCCCTTCAACCTTATTACTTTTTGTTGTATAAAATATACCTCTCAGCCCCCATAGATACTCTCTTCCATCTTTGAAAAATAATTATATCATATACAAGAAAGAGTGATGGAGTTTGAAGAAGAAGGGTATCGATTTCATCCAAGGGATTCAGAGTTATTCACATTCCTTCTTAGGTTTATCGCTCAAAAAGATTTGTGTGACAATGGTTTTACTACGGAGTGTGATGTTTACAAACAAGAACC
>JAJOOO010020802.1:0-16896 GCA_029582685.1 Solanum piurae
GATCTGGGAGAGTGGCGAGCGAGATCTGGGAGAGGGGAGAGAGGGGAACGAAAATATATGTATATATACAATTTTCTCTCACTTTATACATACACAAATGCACTTTATACACTTGCGTTTGTATAAAAAATGAGAGAGGCGAGGGAGAGAACGAGAGTGGCGAGCGAGATTCACCAGGAGAGAGGTGAAATAGCAACAGTTTGCTATGGGGTACAATTAAATCAAATTATATTTATAACATTTAATTTGAATTAATAGTTTGCTATTATATACAATTTTCCCTAGAAAATATCAGTCTGAGTCATAAATGATATATGTAGGTGGATGTATTCAGGATATTATTCATAAGAATATAATAGTAAATCTCGATATAAGGTAGATTATTTATACCAAAGACATTTTATGTTGACCAATTTTTCATAAATAAAAGATCTTCTTTGACTCATTAACCAACTTTCCATAAATAAAAGATTCTCTTTGACTCACTCTTTAAAATTCAAGATTGAAATAAAAGTTTTTATTTAGTAAGTTCTTAATGAATTAGGTACTATATATTGTAATAATAAGAAGCATTCTAAACACATACACAAAAAGGACTTCTCTTTATACAAAATATAACTAAAGCTTCAATCGTTGTGTTTTTTCTAACATTTTATTCGTCTTTTTTTATATGATTAGAGGTTAAAAAATTTGCTATCTTATGTGATGTTAAAGTTGAACTTATATTCTCCACAACAGAAATTCAATAAATTTGCCAGCAACAGATTAATTATTAATTTCCAATAAATAATTTGTTGCAGGTAAATTCATAGAGTTAATGTTGGAGTAAAAAAAAACTAGCCAACTTCCACATCACATAAAATAGCAAACTTTTTAGCTTTTTGAAGGAGTCCATTTCTTCTCTTTGACAAAAAAAAGAAAATAAGAAACACTCTTAAACACACATATACCGCCCCCCAAAAAAAAATTAAAAAAATTCCCTTTTTAATTAAGGAGTTTTTTTTCTTCCTTTTGTAGTTTTTGAAGCATTAGATTATTTCATGTTGATAACAAAATCCTTTATTTATCTTTAAATCATAATTAAATATTCTTTAAATTTTTTATTTGATTAGTTAACTTCATTTTTATCTTTTTTGTGTTGTTGTTGTTGTATGGTTAATTAACTTATTTTGTTTTCATGTCAGGATATTTTTGAAAATAGAAGCTGAAAAGAAAGTCAACACATACATGTATGCTACTCAATAAAGCATGTATATATAATTTTGTAGTAATGTAAATCAACTTTTAATAACTATTATGATATAACATGAGAATGTAAAGTTAATTCATAATTTTTTAAAATATTGTATAATTTATAAAAAGATGTTTATTGATATGGAACTTCGTAGTTTCATATTTTTAGTTTTTTTTTTATTATTAATATTAGAAGTTCTCAATTTTTATGATTTTCAAAGATCACTATTACAATCTGTTTGGTCAGAAATTGAAATACAAAGTATTTGTTTAGGATAAAAATGATTTAGTAAAGTTATTTATCTCTCAATCCACTTTCTTTACAATTTGTTTGGTCAGCATAAGAATTATCTAGATAAAAGAAATGTTGGGTTTTAAAGGTGTGAACATGAAATGAAGGGTTGTGACTTTTGCCGAAGAGTTGTGACCTTTATGAAAAGTTGTGTCTTTTCTAAAAGGTTGTGATCGTTTGAAAGGTCATGCCTTTTCCAAAGGGCTGTGACCTTTCTGGAAGGTTGTCTTTTTTCCAAAAAGTTATGACCTTTACCCTTTGTTGGCTATAAATAGAGTGACTTTCTCTTATTTTTCTGCATCAAATTCTTCCTTTCTCTTGCATGCATTTCTTGCAAAACAAAATCGATCGATCGTGTTTGTGTGTATGATTCGTTGCTGTCATTTTGAGTTCGTTGAAATTATTAAAGTTTGAGGTACCGCTACTTCTTTAATGGTTAATTTGTTTTATCTTGGGAAGAATTAATCTGCAACCTCGGGTACTTGAGGGGATTAAATTTCTTAAGGAAACACAGTGGGTTCTGTGGACTCGGATAGTTCTTTTATTTTTCTTTTCATCTTTTATTATTTCTGGTTTGCTAATCTGAATACAGGAGATAACAAAAAAGTGGTGTAGCACATTTCTTTGCCCAAGAATCTTATTTATCTTTTTATTTTCTCATTATTTTTACAATTTTTCTGTTTATTTATTTCTTATTATTGTACAAAAATGAATGTATCAATTACTTCTCCTTCATTGATTCATATTGTTTAATATAAAAATTTAAGTATCTTTATTTTCCGTACTTTAATGACTTTTGATGATCATAACTCCTAAATTGTATTAATAATCATGTTCATGATATCATTTGATATTTTATATTATTGTCCTATAAATAGAGGCATTATAAAAACAAATTTATTAAAAATGATGATCAAATTTATATGTATTGTTAAATTAGGAATTATATATATATATAAACTTAAAAATAATTTCCTTTAACTATTTTTTTTTTAGAAAAACTTTCAATTCCATCATTTAATTTTCTTAATGACAAATTTAAGTTAAAAGTGTTAAAAAATTTCATATATATAAATTATTTTTCTTCTTAACAACATAAATGGAGTGTCAATTAGGATAATAAGAGTCATATTTTTTTCTTTCTTCTTTTTACCATAATAAATGTGAATATATGATTAATGTGTATTAAATTTATTATTATTATTGAAACCAAATAAAAGTTTATTTTATTTTTTTACATTAAAAGAAGGAGTTACCCTTAGGAGATTTATTACTCCAATTTATTTATAATGACTACCACGACAATATTTTAATGATAAAAATAATTGTATTTATGTTGGCAAACTTTTTATTGTCCTATCTTCAACGTTGCATATACATATTATTTAAAAAAAAATCATTTCTTTGTCGCTCTTTGATAATCTCTATACAATTGGATTAGGTAAGTATCACACCAAGTCACTAAATGATATCATGACTTATCTTTTATACTCATTGTCACGCTCCGAGTCTACACCCTGGACGTGGCTGGCACTCGAGAACCATTGCTGGCCCCAAGCGAACTCTTGGCCTGACTTACTTACTCAGCGGAAGATTTTACTCAAGATAAATACTTTTAAAACAAGTAAACTGAACTGCTCAAAATATAACTTAGAATGTATTATAAGTCAACATTCAATTTGGCCAAAATGGAAACTCTAGTATCAACTTAACTGAAAAGGAAAAGTAAAGACTCATGAACTAACATCGCTAACTTTGTCTATGAAGCCTCTAAACTCCTAAGGATGTCGGGACAAGACCCCCGATCATCCTAAAAACTGAAATAAGCAAGCAATAAAATAAAACATAACCAAAGGGATCCTCCGGAAATCAAGGAGGCTCACCAACTGACTCTGAGTGCTCAACTGGATCAACGATGCGATGGATGCTGATCCTGATTACTTGTGTCTGCATCATAATAAGATGCAAACCAACTGACATCAGTACATTGAATGTACGAGTATGCGAGTTGGAATGCTAAACATAACTTAAGCTTGAAAAGAATCTGAAAGAAACACTTACCTTGGCTTTACTCAACTCCTGGATAACTTAACTCAATATAAAGCAATGAGACACACGCAATATATGAAAAACTGTATAAAACAGTAAAAATAACTTAGTTCGTTAAAGAAAATGCAATAACAAACTCAACTTTACTGATATAATAAAGTAATATAGTTTATGTGGGAGTTTCTCTAACCGACAACCACCACTATGAGCCTAAGTTGTGATACATCATCTTACCCACACTGCCAGAACTGTCCTATACTTTGCCGTCATATAGAACACTTAACTTAGTGGATCCACTAGCTTATGCTAAAAACATCTTAAGGAGTCATCTAAAAAGTATGATCCTTTACTACCCATGATGGCTACATGGTTTTATGGAGACTTGAGTTAGTATGAACTCGCATCCCCATATCGGTGCTCAATACTACTTCCAAAATATACTTAACTCATAAGTTTTTAAACAAACTGTTTTATTTGATTTGAGATAATTACTCAAAACTTAGCTTAAAATCTCTCTTAGAATCGATGTTCCCTTACTTTCTCAAATGTGAAAAACATTTTAACTCTTGGGAATACTTAGTTCCCGAATAATCTTAAAGAATGAACTTTACTCTTACTCTTTACTGAAAACTAGCTCAAAGGCTCTTTTAGAAATCTCAGTTTCCTTTCTTGTTTAAATGTGAAAACATAGTCTCGATATACTCTTTTGAAGAAATACACTTCAAGCCTTACTCTTTACTCAACTCAAAACTCAAGTCTTAAAACAATGTTAAAACATTATGAACTTCTCTTAACTTGACTCTTGACTTCTCTTAACTTGACTCTTGACTTCTCTTGACTTGACTCATTACTTCTCTTGACTTGACTCTTAATAACTTCTCTTGACTTGACTCTTAACTTTCTTTGAATTGAATTATGGATTCAAAGATTGTGATTTGTGATAGGAAAGATCTCACGATGTTTAAGAATGATTTTAGATAGCTAAACATGAGAAAAGATCAAGAAATCACTGTCTGAGGGTGGGACCGCGACGCGGAGAAGTATTTAAATTTTTGGTTCGAAAACAACTTTTGAGGCAAAACGGTCTGTGACCGTACGCGAAACGATTTTTCTCAAATCTGGGGATCAGGTCCGCGACGCGGAGGCACTGCCCAGATTTGCCCGATGAAAATTCCTCTTTCGTTCTCCAGCTCTAAACCCTCTAAACTCCATTGGTTCTTTCCCCAAACACTTAGAATAATTTATACCCTCAAATAACATCAAATTCTACTCGTAAACACAACTAAAAACGTGAATCAATCTCAAGAAAACTCCAACAACACAACCCACAAGGATTCAAACGAACTTCATCAAGAATTCAAGGGATTTACTTTCAAATCAATATACTTTACTGAAATTGAATCATGTTGGGCGTGTGGGTGAACTAACCCAACTCTATGTGATCTCACATACCTTGTAGGGATCACCCCCGACGAAATCCACAAGCTAAACTCGATGATCTTGACGAATCTTGCTACTCTTCTCCTTTCTCCTCTTCTTTTCTCTTTTCTCCAAGCCCTAGTGTATTTTGGTAAAAGCGCAAACTGATCTAATTATGATTAGACTCTAACTTAATTACCAAAAATGAAATAAAATAATTGGGCAAGGAAAAGACCAAACTACCCTTTCAAAATCCGGATTGGACTTTCCTTATTCCAACTGCCCAACTTCCAAAGGTTATAACTCACTCATACGAACTCAGAATAGCCCTAACTCATCGGCGTTGGAAAGATCATTCCAAGAGCTTTCCTACCATATCTGGAAGTACCTCTAACTCATCTTAAATAGAAGTTATGTCCGTTTGAAGTTGGCTAAAACTCAACTTATTCTAACTTGACAAAGTTTTCAGATTTTCATTCTTTCCAAAAATGACTATTTCCAATTATTAGCTTCTTCCTAGTTATTTCAAATTGCTAGATGTTACACATTTTATGTTGTGTGTTTAAATTTTTAATTTTTATTGTAAAAATATAACCTCAACCGTAATGTTGCACTATCACAACTTAATTCTCTCTTCTCGCAATGTCTCTACAAGAATGAGAGTTTAAATACAAAAAAAAATATTAATGGATTTTATGAGACACAAATGCATTAGATGAATGTCGGTACGAATATCGAATATCAAAAAAACTATATATCTCTAACTTCTGAATTTCGTGCATAACTATGTTAGAATATAATACAAGTATTTCTTTCTCACCATGATTTACCACAAATGTATTTATTTATTTATTTTTATTATTATGTCATTTATACAAAAAAGAAAGTCATATAATTTATGATCAAGTAGATTTAATATTGTTGATTGAACCAATAATGTTGCTATAAGAATCATTGAATTTAGTATGAAACTATAATAATTAGATTGCCAATTAACTGAAGCTTTTCATATCTACGTTTATATTTTTAACTTTTTTATCTGTAAGAAAATTTCTTTTAGTAATTTTTCTGAATAAGTAATATCAAAGTTGTATTTTAATTTGTGTTTCTCTCTTTTATTATATTATATTATATTTATTAAAACATTTATCAAATAGTAGAATTAATTATTTAAAAATATATTTAAGTTTTTATTATAACTGTGCGAAGTGCAGACAAGTACACTAGTACGATAAATAATTTAAGGTGAAGAAGTATTCATTTCTACACTACAAACAATGAGATTTTTATTCGATACCCATGCAGAATCTTGAACCTATAAAATCTGGTTTGAACAAATATGCAGATAGGCTTGACGAAATTTAGAGTTAATTCCCGAAATGATGAGTTTAAATCACTTTTATTTCTATTTGGACTAGAATATTATTCAACTACCGTCATTTTCCTCACAATTTATTTAACATCAAAAAACACTTCTCTTCTAAGGCATGCCATGTCATATTAAACCTCTATCTTTTATAATTATTTATTTAACTTATAAAAACTCATTTAGGATTTGATTGCATTTTCTAATGAAATAAGAATGTAATCCAATTATTCATAATATTTTATCTATTCAAATTATATATAATACACAACTAAGTACTGCCTAATCAAGTAAGGAATAATTTTGTTATACTACACATGTTGCTTCAACAGTTGAAGTATGGTATGCAACTATTTTTTTTATATATAAAAATTATAGTTAAAAAAATAGTTAAAATCTAAACATATGAGAACCTTTTTTTAACTGCCTATAAGGCATAAGTCAAGCTAAATGAGTTTGACAAATTTATTGTTAAAAAAATTTAAAATTTCAATGTGATATGACATGAAAATTAGGAGAAAAGGAGAATTTTATACATTCAACAATCTATGCTAAAAGATATGTAACGACCGGATTCCGTCGTTATAGAAAAGATAACGGGAAATTTTTTTGGGTCGAATTATTTTCCGTAGTAACTTGGAATATCCCAACCTAGTCCAGATTTGGATGAAATCAGAGTCATTATGGTGTGGGGAAATTTGGTAACAATCGGGTGACTTATTTATGATTTTGATTACATGAGTAGTTAGATAAGTCGTTAAGGAATCCGTACAACTTTACCGAATTGAATTCGGGTGAGTAGAACTCCTGGAATTGATCTTAGCGTGAACGACATTTTCTGAGCGTCGTTGGTTAAATGTGTGTTGTGAAATGGGGGTCTTGGAATTATTAAAATAGCTTACTGTTTCGTGCAAGCCGCTTTGGCGGTGGTTTTGGTCGCTCTGGCGGGGCCGCTACAACGGGGTTAGGGCCACTGTGGCGGGCCAGACGCGACTTAAAGTCGTAAATAAACCCCAAAATGACTTTATTCTGCACTTTTTGAATTTTTGAGCCAAGGAACGAACCCTAGGAGACTCTTGACAGTTTTCCACCATTCTTGAGGCTAAAGGTAAGCTTTTCACTCCCCGAATCCGTTCTTCGATCCATAGAACGTAATAATATGGGTAATTATCAATGAGGGAGGGTTTTGATCTAGATTCTATGGTGGAAACAACCCTATTTTGGGTGCTTGGGATCCTGGGTATGATCTAGGGTTCATAGAATTGTTAGCGATTCGGGTAATTAGTGATTGTTTATTGATTCCCGTGTTATTATGATTGTTTATAGACTAAGAACAAGTGGAACAAATCCGGAAAGGGAAGGATCAAGTTTCTTAGGGTTTCAAGCTTGTTTCGAGGTAGGTGATAGTTGTGATTCTATGATTGTGTGATGTATGCTTGTTCTTGCTTCATTATGATACATGTATGTATGTGAATGTTGTACTATTGATCACACTTGTTGTAAATGAGATAGATGAATGATGAATGCCATGGATCATGACTTAATTGTATGAATTTGAGAATATACTTGTGATTGTGATTGTGGTGTGATGAATGGATCAGTTGCCACGTTCCGACATAACAAATTGGGATCGGTTGCCACGTTCCGGCATAATTATGGGATCGATTGCCACGTTCCGACATAATTATGGGATTGATTGCCACGTTCCGTTATGCTAACTGTTTGGGTTTGAGTTCCATAAGAGGACCAATGACTTGTCATAAATGTTGATAATATTGTATATCTTCGATATATGTATGTGATTATATTGTTGTAATGACTTATATATGTTGCACTTAGTGGGATAGCCGTGTGACTCTACCAGTACACTGTGGTTGTGTACTGATACTACACTTGCTCTTTCTTTGTTGAGTACATGACATCTTCAAGCGGCTATTGACAGACCTCGCTTAGAAGATTAGTGATCGTTCGAATTCAAGAGTGAGCCAATTCTTCCGAGCTGCCATGTGTTCTCTTTCGTCTATGTCCACTATTTCAAACTTAGACTTTTCTAGTTAGTTATTAGTTCATTAGTTTGGGGTTGTATTCCTTCTTGTTTAGACTATTGGTTCGTTATTAGATGTTTTGGTACATTAACTGTCACGACCCAAAAATGGACGTGATGACACTCGTCTTATCCCACTAAGACAAGTCAACCTAAAACTCAACCATTACAATAAAATGCAGAAATTTTTATAATAAACTCAAAAATACCCCCAAAATCTGGTTGTCACGTGTACAAGTCATGAGTTATAACAAAATTGAAAGAAAATACAAGTTTCAAATGACATTGTTTGTAGAATAGAACAAGATCATAATTAAGGAGAAAGAAGGTCCGCTGAAATGACAAGCAACTACATCACAAACTTCCACAAGAAGCCTCAGACAAGGAGAAGAGAAAAATATCACAAAGGTCCGGGCTAGTAACCTACAAAAAAATGTAGTAGCAAGGGGTGAGTTTCAAACCACACGGTACTCAGCAAGTAAACCTCTAAACACAAGCTAAGGGGATAGAATACGGGTAATCCTTACCCCACAACCGAACCTCCACAACTACAACCTGCTTAAAACCAGCCCAACCTAACAATTCACAATTTACAAGCGCATATCTCAACAACAACATTCGTTATTCTCAACACCAAGCTCAATATTCATCAATTACAACCTCCACAACTACAACCTGCTTAAAACCAGCCCAACCTAATAGTTCATAATTCACATAGCACATCACTCAACAACGACACTCTAACAATTACATATCCTCAACAACAAGCTTAATATTCATCAATCAAAGTTCCACAGAAAGGCACTCACAAGATCAGCAAAACACAATATCAAGTCACTAATGATAAATATGTGCAATGCAATGGAATGCAATGTCAAGTATAATGATGCATGTCTGCCTTAATGATACACACTCGTTCTCTCTGTCGGGACCCACGGGGGACATATCTGTCCATGCATCCATCGCGGCGGGCGATATGACCCTCGATAATAGTAACCAACGCGGTGCGCGATACGTCCCTCGAAATATAGTATCTATCGCGGCGCGCGATACGTTCCTCGAAATGGTATATCCTCTTTAATTTCTTATTCCTTCTCAATTCACATAACACTTATCACAACCATGTCTCAGAACAATGCAAATGACATATTCACACAAATAATGAGGAGATGACCATTTTCATAACATTGCACAATTCACAACAACACAATCATGATACAACATCAACAATGATGCAACAAGCCTTTCAAACCATTCTCAACACATCACACACAAACAATTAATCACATTGCCTTTTATTACCCCTTTTTCATCATTAGAATTAATCAATGTGGACAAGTCAACCCATTACCAAGTCTCATTACCCCCAAACATATATTACAAGGAAATACACGAATTTCATACACTTAACAAGGGTTTAGAAATCCACTTGCCTCAAATAGTCAAATAATCACCCCGAGACTTGAGTTTTCCTCTTTCGTTAAGCTTCCATATCAATGCAATCTATTCACATAATAATTACAATAAGATTTCAAGACTAACAACACCCACTTTACTATGTGTCTAGTCTAGACTCAAAAACTCACTCAAATATATAATCAAGTTCCTAATCTTGACGCCAATTAATATTCCAACTCTCATATTTCTCAAAATCAAGCCTAGGGTTAAGTATTAATTTCTCTCAATAACATAAATCTAATGATATTCATATAATATAGTATACCTAACCTTTAAGTACATCACTGTACATGTACCAATACGTTGGAACATGGCGCACAATATGATGACTATGAAGAAATTTGCAACTCCTAAATCAATAGAAAATTAATAACCTCTAATAACGTAACAATAATTTAACCCATAATTACTTTCATTCTACTATCACTGCCAATGTTAATCAAACCCATTCTATAATCACTGTAAATCATTGTCTTATGATTAGTAATGATTTTCTTTTCCACTAAATTTTGTTATCATCCTAAGTCTCAAAAGCACAGGCAAATCCACTCAATTTGTAGTAATTCACTTCTTTATTTCGACCCAACAATATTATAATACTATTATTCATATATTCAACAACCTACACAAAAATTGAAACTCATCTGAAGCTTTGTCGTAATTTGATGCCGCCACCGCCCGTTCATCCTTTCCCTTTCTATTTCTTTTCCAAATTAATTGTTTATTAAAACTGACAAAATTCATTAACTTATTTTTAATATATGGGCCTAATGGCATAGAGTCTTAAATAAATGATCACTTTAGCCCATTAACTATCAATTGAGTCAATTATCTACAATTACCCATCAATTAATTAACTCAAGTTAAACGAATAATCCAAATTTCCAAAAATGACCTTTCGGGTCATTACATTGACTTTCAGGTACTACGTTATTTCTTCTGCATTGTTTAGTTCGTTGTTAGACTTTTGTTGGAGTTTAGGGGAACTCCCTATTTCTTTCCTTAGTATTTAACTTGCTTCCGTAACTTAAATGCTTTAGTTTTTGGTTTAATTGTTTGATTTGGATTGTAGTAGTGGTTCTCTGTTAGATGATAACGAATCCTAATTAGGATTCTTCCGTAGATATTCACAAGTCTTTTATGTAAATTGCAAGTCCTTTATTTTCTATAATTAGGATAGGTTTTGTTTTGTATTACAACTCTAATGTCTACATTATCAAACTATATATAAATCATATATCGGTAGCCTTGGTCAAGTGAGAGACGAACGGCTGACCTTTTTCTGTATTCTAATTTGGTATCAAGAGCCAAGTTTTTTTTTCCGCCACCAATATGGACAGCTCCAACGCGTCCATCACTGCTGCGTTTCAGCCACATTCCTCTCCTTCAACACATCTCTCTATCATTGATTCCAACTCCCAAACAGTTGCCCTTCCTGGTCTTTCGATAAAACTTGATCGGGGAAAATTATTACCTTTGGCAATCAACAGTATACTCTGCCTTTGAAGCCTTTGATTTGGAGGCTCATCTTGATGGATCTAATATTCCATCTGCCACTGTCCTAACCACTACTCAGGGTACATCTGACTCCACACCAAATCCGGCCTTCACAGCTTGGAAAAAGAGGGACAAAATCCTTCTTCTTTGGCTTAAAACTACCATGAGCCATTCTATTCTACCCTACATAATGCACATCCGAACCACTTGTGAAGCTTGGTCATATCTTTCCAACCTCTTTCAATCTCAATCTCGAGCCCGAGTCATGCAACTTCGCCACCAACTCCAAACCACCACAAAGGGATCTTCCACCATTATGGACTATGTTGACAAGAAACGTACTATATCCCATAGTCTAGCTTTTGCTGCCCGTCCAATAACAGACGAAGAGCTTATGAGCGCTATTTTGTACGGTCTAGATTCTTCATATGGCCCGTTTCGCTCAACCATCAATCCTCATCTTGAAAACCTCACTACTGACTCACTTCTTGGTTTACTTCTCCAAGAAGAGGAGAAACTTGTTGAGGAAACCAAAGCCCTCCAACTTCAAGCCAATGCCATATCTCGCCAATACTCCAATCGCTCCCCAATCACTGACAGTCCAATCAACAAAGTTTCACCACCTCTCAAAAATCTTCCGGTCGCCCAAACAACATCAATCCTTCTCGTTCTTCTATTAGATCATCTCCTCGCATTATTTGTCAAATATGTGAGAAACCCAACCACCATGCTCGTAATTGCTACAATCGCAACAATATTGACTGCTATCCACCTAATCGTTCCTCTCCTCATCCACAAGCCAATATGGTCACTCCCTCGGCTAATATGATGTCTCCTTCGGCTATTATTGATAATTCATGGTTTGCAGATTCCGGTGCCACCAATCATGTTACGTAGGATTTGTCTCAACTATCTATTCACACTGACTATAATGGTGAGGATCATCTTGTTGTAGGTAATGGTCAAAAACTCTCTATTCATCACACTGGCTCCTCTAAGCTTCCTTGTACTACTCAACATCTTCATCTTAATAAAATTCTTCATGTTCCTTCCATCACCAAGAGTTTACTGAGTGTTTCTCAATTTACTAAAGATAACAATGTCTTTATGGAATTTCACCCCTCTTGTTGTTTTGTGAAGGATCCTCAGGGAAAAACTCTACTTCGAGGGTCACTTGATAATGGCTTATATCGTTTGAATGGTGGTAGGATTCCAGTTATCTCATCCTTAGCTCCTCGCGCATTTGTTTGCTCACGAGCATCACTCTAAGCATGGTATGAACGCCTTGGTCATCCTCACAAGCGACTTTTGCATCGTTTAGTCTCTAGTTTTAATCTTCCAGTGTCGTCCAATAAAATGTCTACAGTTTGTGGATCATGTCAATTAGGAAAGAGTCATAGGCTCCCTTTATCTTCTTCTTCAAGTCGTAGCTTGTCTCCTTTTGATTTGGTGTATTATGATGTTTGGGGACCTTCCCCGCATCTTTCTATTAATGGAAATAATTATTTTGTTCAGTTTCTTGATGATTCCACTAAATTTGTTTGGATATTTTTCCTGGCAACAAAATCTCAAGTACTTGATGTTTTTAAATATTTTCATAAAATGGTTGACACACAATTTGGTAAGAAAATCAAAACGTTGCAAACAGATTGGGGTGGGGAATATCGTAATGTGTCTTCCTATGCCCAATCTATAGGAATAACTCATCGTCTATCGTGTCCTCACACTCATGAACAAAATGGGGCTCCAGAAAGACGTAATCGTACCATTGTGGAAAAAGGACTAACTCTACTTGCTCACACATGTCTTTCATATCAATATTGGGAACATGCATTTTCCACATCCACATACCTACATAACCGCACCATCACTCCTATATTGTCCTTCAAATCACCCTATCAAGCTCTTTATCATCGTCCACCAGACTACCAACTTCTTCGAAAATTTAGGTGTCTATGCTGTCCTTTTCTCCGTCCTTATAATAATCATAAAATTAATTTTCGCTCTCTTCCTTGTGTCTTCTTGGGTTATAGTTCGAAGCATAAAGGTTATCTGTCTCACTATCCCCCCACCAATCGAATGTATATTGCTCGTCATGTGATATTCGACGAAGAGAAATTTCCTTATCCTCATTACAAAACTACTACTCTTTTCTCTAATGACAATTCACCACCCTCCTCCTTAACTTCTCTACAGTCGATTTCCAACTTTGTTCCTTCCGTTGTTGCCTCACCTTCACTGGAAGATCCTCCATCGTCATCCTCACTGTCCACTCAACCCCTACCAATATCGTTTCCATCTATATCTTTTGATACAACCTCTTCACCCCAAAATCCATGTCCAGCCACCATCGTATTCTCGACTTCAAGCTCTTATCAGAATGCTCCCACATATTTTCGGCCTGCTACCTGTTCCAATCATCCTATGACCACAAGAGCTCAAACAAATTCCCTCAAGACCAAAGCACTCGCTATATCTCGCCATCCGATCCCGGTTTCGTCCTCCTTGGCCAGTGAACCAAAAACCTATAAGCAAGCTGTATCATCTCCTGATTGGTTGTACGCCATGAAAGCTGAGTATCAAGCATTGATTCGTAATCGCACATGTACACTTTCTCCTTGTCCTCCTAATGCAAATGTGGTGGGTTGTAAATGGGTGTACCATATTAAGCGTCGTGCAGATGGGTCGATTGAAAAGTACAAATCTCGTTTGGTTGCCAAAGGTTTTCATCAGGCAGAAGGGGTTGATTTTCATGATACATTCTGCCCAGTTGTCAAACCTTCAACAATCAGACTTGTCTTCTCTCATGCAGTGTCTCAAGGTTGGTGTCTTAAGCAATTAGATGTTAATAATGCATTCCTTAATGGTGACCTTTCGGAAGTTGTTTACATGTCTCAACCACCAGGCTTTATTGATAAGTCTCACCTACATTTTGTGTGTCGCTTATCAAAGGCTTTATACGGTCTAAAGCAAGTTCCTCGCGCCTGATTTCTCAAGCTCAAAACATTTCTCCTATTGCATGGCTATACCTGTTGTTACTCCGATTCATCCTTGTTTGTCCGTCATACTCCCTCCTCTACTACCTACCTCTTGGTTTATGTGGACGACATCATCATAACGGGTAGTGATCCCTCTTATATCTCCTCATTCACCAAATCCTTTGATCTTCAGTTCTCTCTAAAAGACCTTGGTGATCTCTCCTTTTTCTTGGGTATTGAAGTTGCTCGCGTGGGATCTGGTATGCATCTCTCTCAAGCTAGCTATATTCGAGACTTACTCTCTCGAACAAAAATGACAGATTGTAAGCCTTCTCTTTCTCCAGCAGATAGCACATTCCAATTGTCCAAACATGGTGAAACCTTTAATGATCCATCATTATATAGAAGTATTATTGGGGCTCTTCAATATGCGACTATCACACGACCAAATATATCTTTTTCGGTGAGTCGTGTTTGTCAATATATGCATAATCCTATCTTGGATCATTGGAAAGCTGTGAAACGGATTCTTTGTTATCTCAAAGGCTCCCTTACCCATGGAATAACCATCACGCCATCCGCTTCCTCTATTATAAATGTTTACTGTGATGCAGGGTAGGCTGCTGATCCTGATGATCGTTGTTCTCATCATGGATTTGCTGTATATTATGGTCCTAATCTAATCAATTGGTCCTCGCGAAAGCAAAAGGTAGTAGCTCGGTCTAGCACTGAAGCTGAATATCGTGCCATTGCATTTGCCGCATTAGAAGTATCTTGGATAACTAGTTTGGTTAAGGAACTTCGATTGCCCTGTCCTCGTCCTCCCATGATATTCTGTGATAACATCAGTGCCATTTATCTCACTGCCAATCCGGTCTTTCATCAAAGGTCGAAGCATATTGAAATTGACTATCATTTTGTTCGAGAGAAGGTTGCTTGCGGACAACTTTGTGTTCAATACATTCCTTCCACTGATCAAATTGCTGATGTGTTTACTAAAGCTCTAAGCTCCTCTCGATTTGCTCATCTGCGGTCCAAGCTCACTGTCTCCAAACCCGATATGCACTTGCCGGGGGGTGTTAGATGATAACGAATCCTAATTAGGATTCTTCTGTAGATATTCACAAGTCTTTTATGTAAATTGCAAGTCCTTTATTTTCTATAATTAGGATAGGTTTTGTTTTGTATTGTATTACAACTCTAATGTCTACATTATCAGACTATATATAAATCATATATCGGTAACCTTGGTCAAGTGAGAGACGAACGGCTGACCTTTTTCTCTATTCTAATTCCACCAGAGAGTTAGTGTGGGTGTCAATTACGACGGTCTGGGTCGTGACAAGATATTAGGTCGTATTATTTTTATATTATACAATATCGTGAAGCAATCAAAATGTCTTAATATATGACACCATAATTATAAGATATTTTATCAACTAAGAAAAATTTCAACTAATTTTCTACTTTTAAATATTTTTCGTGAAAAATATTTTCTTTAATATCAAACACATCTTAACATCTTGAATACTAATTATAATATTTGCATAGAAAATATTAGTCTGAGTCATAAATGACATATGTAGATGGATGTAGTCACGATATTATTCACAAGAATATGATAGTAAATCTCTATATAAGGTAGATTATTTATACCAAAGACATTTTACATGTACCGATTTTTCATAAATAAAAGATCTTCTTTGACTCATTAACCAACTTTCCATAATAAGGATTTTCTTTGACTCACTCTTTAAAATTGAAGATTGAAATAAAAGTTTATATTTAGTAAGTTCCTAATGAATTAGGTACTATTATATACTGTAATAATAAGAAGCATTCTAAACACACACAAAAAGACTTCTCTTTATACAAAATATATAAAAGATCTTCTTTGACTCATTAACCAACTTTCCATAATAAAGATTTTCTTTGACTCACTCTTTAAAATTGAAGATTGAAATAAAAGTTTATATTTAGTAAGTTCTTAATGAATTAGGTACTATATATACTGTAATAATAAGAAGCATTCTAAACACACACAAAAAGACTTCTCTTTATACAAAATATAACTAAAGCTTCAATCATTCTGTTTTTTTCTAACATTTTATTCATCTTTTTTTTTATATGATTAGAGGCTAAAAAACTTACTGTCTTATGTGATGTTAAAGTTGGACTTATATTCTCCACAACAAAAACTCTATAAATTTTCTAGCAACAAATTAATTATTAATTTCCAATAAGTAATCTGTTGCAGTTAAATTCATAGAATTGTCGTAATGTTGGAGTAAAAAAAAATTAGTCCAACTTTCACGTCACATAAGATAGCGAACTTTTTAGCTTTTTGAAGGAGTCAATTTCTTCTCTTTGACAAAAAAAATAAAATAAGAAATACTCTTAAACACACATATACACCCTCCCACCCCTCCAAAAAAAAATCCTTTTTTAAAAGAGAAAAAATGGGCAAATATATCCCTCTACTTTGTGTTAAAGTAGATATACCCTCGTTTAAAAAGTGATATATATATATATATATATATATATATATATATATATATAT
>JAJOOO010020803.1:0-16253 GCA_029582685.1 Solanum piurae
GGGTTCTATATGCCATGTTACATCTAGGGGGTACCCCTGTGTCGTGACAAACTTGGTAATCAGAGCTCAAGGTTTAAAATGGTTCTAGGATGTCTCAAACCACGTCTAGTAGAGTCTTGTTCATAAATGTCAAGCCTGTCACATTTATGAAGAGGAGGTTATTGGATGTGGAAACTTCACTTCTTCATTCTCTAAGTCATGTCATAAGGTTTAACTCTATTAGGTCTTTCTCCTAATTATGGCCCGATGGTTTTCAGGATATGACCACTACAAGGGATAATGTTGGAAGGAATGAGGAAGACAATCTGGATTAATAAGAGCCTCCCCAAGCTCCTCCGCAAGATCTAATTGACCCTTTGGTTGTAAATGAGACTAATGAGAAGCTTAGGTTTGGTTTTCAACTTTTGACTCAGGCCGGGATAAAAACTCTGGAATTTTATGGGTCAAAAATGAAAGAAGATCCTCAAGAGTTTGTAGAAGAGGTCTCTAGGGTGTTGGACTTTGTGTGAGTTACTCCAATAGAGAAGGCGGAATTAGTTGCTTACCAACTCAAAGGGGTTGCTCAACTTTATTTAATAAATGGAAAGAGGCTAGACGGGCAGGAATGTGTCCCATAGAGTTGTAAAGGTTCAAGAGTGATTTTGTAGATAGGTTCTTCCCTTTAGAGAATGATAATCTTTAGTGCATGAGTTCATTAACCTTAGACAATGTTATATTAGTTTTAAGGAATATGAATTGAGGTTCAACCAATTGTCTAAGTATGCTCCAATTCTAGTGTCCGATCCTTGGTTGGGAATGAGTAAGTTTGTGTCGGGAGTGTCTGATTTAGTAGTAATAGAATGTCGTACAGATATTCTTGATCATGATATTAATATTTCTCACCTTATGATTTATGCTCAACAAATTGAGGAAGAGAAACTTGAAGAAAGGTTTAGGGAGAAAAAGAGATTTTGGATTGATGATTATAATTCTTATCTTGAAAGGTTCTCTGGACAACGTCCTTCTAGGATTTCCCCAAGATATAACTTGGAAAGGGTGTCCAACCCTAAGTCTCATGGAAACAATATTAGACCCCTATTTCCTACTCTTTCTATATATGGTAAAAGACATGAGGGTAGATGTTTAGCCGGTATGAAGGGTTGTTATGGTTGTGGTAGGAGTGGTCACAAAATAAGAGATTGCCCGGTACTTACCACTAGAGGAAGAGAGGGTAAGCAAGTTGATCCTAGTGATTCGGGTATGGATGCTCCACAACAAATTAGGTTTTATGCTCTCCAAGCTAGAGGTGAACAAAAGAGTCCTCCGAATGTTACTCCCGATATGTGTTTTATGCTTATTTAGATTCTGGTTGCTTGTCTTTTGTGACTTGATACACTTGGTTTGATAAACCTTGATGTTTTCTTCGGTATAAATGGATTGCAATATGGTTATGTGTATTTGATGGTAGAACCTGACTTAGTCATGATGAGTTTTGAGGTATGTGGATTGATTTGATGAATAGAGTGTTTAAACAATGCCTAGATGGGTTGAGTGAGTAGACTCTTCTAAAAAAGGTAGAAGTGTATTTCATCATGGTTTAAAATCATCTTGTGTGATTGATGTGAAAGCTTAGTGATGACTTGCTCCGACCTTAGAATTGAAATAAATCATGCTTAGAAGAGTCCGTATAGGCTAACTCTCTAGGGGGAGATGATGTTCTTAGATAGCAAGGTCGTTGAGTGTTCTTGATGTTCATGATATGGGTTGGCTTGGAATTCTCATCTTGATAGGTGTAGTGAGTTTGGGAAGTTTAGTCCCGGTTTTGTAGGCTCATATGAGATCTTGAGCGGATATTGTAAGGTTTCCTGTGAACTAGAGTTGCGTAATGAGTGGTACCGGTGTATCCTGTTTTCCATGTCTCTAGGATATAGAAAGATTTTTGAGATATGACATTCATAAATTCCTTAAGAAGAGTTTGGAGTTAATGAGAATTTCTCTAATTTAGAAATACCGGTAGGGATCTTGGACCGTCAAGTAAAGAAATAGAAGAGTATAAAAGTTGTTTCCATGAAAGTGTTAAGGAGTGGTATTTGAGTGAGGGTTATAGGTGAGGGTGCTACTTGGGAGGCCAAGGGCCAATAAGAAGTCCCGATATCCTCATCCTTTCTCTTTGTATTCCTCATTTAGCATTAAGATGATGAGTTCCTCATGAATTGTTCTTTATGTGAAGGCATGTGTGTTATAAATGTTTCCATGATTTCCTTATGTTATGCATGTTCATGAAAACTTTTGTTTTGAAATGAAATAAAGTTGCATGATTAATTTTCCTCGGGTTGAAGTGCATTGAGTAAGAATTTCATATAGGCTCCATGAGATGACTTGTTGAACATGCTTTCATTGTTCTTTTTGAAAATATGTTTCATAAGGGCTCCATAATATTGTTTTCAACATGGTTTTAGTTTGAGAAGGTAGTTCCTCCTATGGATATGATAAATTTTGAGCTTTCATGCGTAATGGGTTGTTAGATGTAGTTCCTACTTCCTTGTAGTGCATTGAGTATGTTTGAAATGGCGTTTAAGTTACCTCATTTGAATTATGCATTATGTTGATGTTGGATTCATGATGGGCTGCTGGTCTTGAGTTTTTACTTCTGTAAGGTTTCTAGATCATCATTTGAGGATGAATGGTCCCGAGGGGGAGATATTGTAACACCCCAGAAATTAGTAGGCTACACTAGAGTTTGACGTGAGGGTTAGAGTCATGATTATAACTCCCCGTACTTAAAATGAAGGGTTTCGAGTTAGAACATCAAGATACGACCCCTCAAGGACCAATCATAGGTCCTTCAGGAGGACCCTAGAACTACCCAAAAATAGTACCATCTATGAGGCGATCCATGCCCGTAGGTGGGCAGTGTGAGTGAGCCCTTTCCTTGAATTTGACTAAGGCAGTGTCCACGGGAAGGACCCACACCTCGTTGATGCATCCACGCCTCGTGGATGGGGCTGTAGGTGCCAAGCCTGCCTTGTCAACTTGCATACCTCAACCCACTTTTGAACATTATGCCCCATGGGTCCATTCACGCCCCGTGGGCGTGGTCTCGTGGGTGAGGTAGTGAACTTGTTTTAAACGGTTAAGTGGGGGCTTTATGTAACTTTCCAAAATTAATTAAGGATTAAGTGGTGTCATTGTAACCTCATCTAGACCACCTATATAAAGACTTTAGACCCTTAATTAAGTCATTCCAAATCATTACTTCAAGACCCCCAAAAGAAAGCCAATTCCCTCTAAAAATTCATGTCTCTAGAACGAAAAAGAATAAGAAGAGGGTCAAGCTACGTGAAGACTCCATTGTTTCAAGCTTGGTAGGATTTGTAATAAAGGTATTATGGGTTATTCATTCATGGATCCCTTTTATCCATGAAGCACCATGTTTCCCCCAATTGTTAAGATGAATCCCCAATTCTAGTGAGTGTTCCTTCCTATATGGTTGGTATTGTTATATGTTTACCCAATTGACTGGATAATGGTTGTTTATGATTGTTTATGATGTAATTACATGTTTTTAGTATATCATACATGTATTCTTGACTAATCTAAGATTCTACGGTGAAATTGATATAGTTTTGTTTTATACCATGAAAAGGGAAATTGAGGGCTTATATGTGACCTTCTAAGATTGATGAATTATTTTATGAATTACTTGATATTAGAGCACCTAGATATAAATTGCTTAAACATAAAGCTTGTAGAAAATAATTGACTAGATTAGGGATTTCATAATGAATCATGATTAGTAGTGTTGAGATTGAGATTGTATGATGATATATGACTAGAATTGCTTGAGAATGAAGCATGTGGTTAGATTGTTCTGAGAATTAGTCATGTATGATGACCATGTGAAGTATTGCTTGAGATTAAGGCTTGTAGTATGAATGTGATTTCTAGGGTCTTAAGGGTAAAAGATAAATATGAATGAACTAGGAATGTTAAGGCTTTGAGAGTGAAGCTATTATGTATGTTGATTTGTATATGGTATTATTGTGGAGGGAATTTACCCATATGACCTATATTATGAGTATATGAGATTATGCATGTAGTGATTTGATTACATGAATTATGATTATATCCATATCTATTGTAGTCATTATAGATGTGTTGATTCAATATGAGCTTTGATGCTTGAAAGGGCATGATATGATACTATGAATGTTTTATGAAGTTTAGTATATGTTTTAAGGACACTTTGAGAGTAAAATGATTATGTTCATGATCTAGTTGCGGTGTTGTTGAAGGATTATTCTCGTGTACACACTTATGTATGGTCATGATATGATGTGAAACGTTTTCCCACAATATGATGATTCTAAGGTTGAAAGGCGTTCTCACCTATTGAATCTATATAAAGACATGGACTGTGAAAAGTTATTCTCAAGCATGTTCTAATGAGCTATCTTAGGAATTATGTTGGATTGAGTGTGAAGACATTCTTCCATAACTATGAACTTAAGTCAAGACTTATTATGAACTCCATGGGTATTAATGCTTAGCACCGAGTTGATATTGAATATGAGATGGAAGCTTTCACGCTAGTTGAGTCCTGCTTCCCAATGAAAGCTTTTACAGTAGTTGAGTCTGGCTTTTCATGTGGGTTCCTTCTACCTTAGTTGAGTCTGGGTGCCCAAAGTATATGTCTCATGAGAAGGAAACCTTCTACCTTCATTGAGTCCGGGTTTCTACTAGCAATCTCCTTATCCCATAAACTACGTGCCCCCGTATGTTACTTAGATAATGGATCCACCTAAGCCAAGAGTATGGTTCTACCTTAGGCAAGTAGGATAACCCCTTTTCGTGGTGCGGTAGACACGAGATTCCATCTTAAGCTCATGTGGTCTATGTAGGTTAAGGCTAATTCCCACAACAAGAATATGAATTATGAATTATGAATTATGGTTACTCAAGAAGCTTTACTTAGCATGGGTGAGATTTATGGGTTATTATTCATGCATTGAAGAAGTATGATTTGAGGGTAGTTATGATATGTTCATGTCATGTTATGATAATCTATGTAATGAACATGCTTATGACTTATGCTTATGGTGTATGCTTAGTTTGTATTGTAGCTTGAAAGACCCTTCCAATACATGTGTGACTAAAGATGAATGTTCCTTGTCTATGAGAAATAAGCTAAGCATGAGATCAAAAGATGATAAATATGAATGAGGAACTAAAGTGACTTGCTTAGAATGGGTGGGATTATGGGGTCTTATCCATGCATTGAACAAGCTTTCCTTTAGGTGTCTTATGAAGTGTTTCTCTTATGTTATGTTAAACTAGATTGTATTGGTTATGCCTATGACTATGTTTTTACCTATAATGCTTATAGCCTATTTCTTATTATGATGTATACCTATGACTTATGTTACTGTCTCTTATGATTATGGTATATGTCTTGTGTTGACTAGTTCCTCTTATATGCTTATGTTGATGATTTATGCTAGCTATCATATTTAGTACATTATTGTACTAACACATACTTTTTCCTACATTCTTATCAAATGTAGAATTCAGCGATATTGACTTCCATCCTCGTGGCTAGTTTGATAGTAGATCAAGAAGTGAAGGTTTGGTGAGTCCTCATAGCATCGAGGACTTGATCACGCTTTCCTTTTATCTCTTTATTTTATGATAGAACAATTGAATGGGCTGTGTCCCTAAGACTTCCATTTATTAGATGGTTTGAGAAAATTTTAAAGACCTCCGCTTTGTTTTATGAAACCTTGATTATATTGAAAAATGTTTTAAATTTCCTTATCTATTGTATTAAGTTTTGATATGCTAAGTGGATTACATTGAGTCCTTCCGGGTTCTATGTGCCATAGGTGGTACCAATGGGTCGTGACAAACTTGGTAATCAGAGCACAAGGTTTAGAATGGTTCTAGGATGTCTCAAACTACATCTAGTAAAGTCTTGTTCATAAATGTGATGCACGCCATATTTATGAATAGAAGGCTATTGGATGTTTAGGAAACTTCACTTCTTCATTCTCTAAGTTGTGCCATAGAGTTTAACTCTATTAGGTCTTTCTCCTAATTCGTGCTGGATGGTTTTCAGGATATGACCACCAAAATAGCTAACATTAAAGGGAATGAGGAAGATAATGTGGATCAAGAAGTTCCTCTCCAAGCTCCTCCGCAAGCTATAATTGACCCTTTGGCTATTAATGTGACTAATGAGAAGCTTAGGTTTTGTTTTCAACTATTGACTTAGGGTGGGATATAAACTCTGAAATTTTATTGGTCAAAGATGGAGGAAGATCCTCAAAGTTTGTAGAAGAGGTCTCTAGGGTGTTGGACTTTGTAGGAGTTAATCCAATAGAGAAGGCGGAATAATCCGCTTACGAACTTAAAGGGGTTGCTCAGGTTTGGTTAAATCAATGGAAAGAGGCTAGACCGGTAGGAATGAGTCCCATATAGTGGGAAAGGTTCAAGAGTGCTTTTCTAGATAGGTTCTTCCCTTTAGAGATGAGAGAAGCTTTAGTGCTTGAGTTTATTAACCTTAGACAAGGTGATATGAGTGTTAAAGAATATGTATTGAGGTTCAACCAACTGTCTAAGTATACTCTAATTCTAGTGTCCAATCCTATGTCGGGAATGTGTAACTTTCTGTCGGGAGTGTCTGATGTAGTAGTAAAAGAATGTCATACGTCTATGCTTGATCATGAAATGAATATTTCTCGCCTTATGATTTATGCTCAATAAATTGATGAATAGAAACTTGAAGAAAGGTTTAGGGAGAAAAAGAGATTTAGGATTGATGATGATAATTCTTCTCTTGAAAGGTTCTCCGGACAAGGTCCTTTATAGGATTTTCCCAGGATATAACCTGGAAAGGGTGTCCAATCCTGATGAGTCCACAAATTGGACTCATTTAGGGCTTTATTTTAATAGAAATTGTGTTCTCAAATGCTTATTTTATCTCAATATCTGATGAAAACCTTTAAGTTTCAACTATTTGAAGTTTGAAGGAAACTACTTCGGAAAAATAAATGAAAAGGCTGAAAAGAACGAGAAAATGAAGGCCTGAGGATCGTCGAGTTCACTTGGCGAATCGCCAAAAGGTCTCACTTCGCCTTTTCTTCCAGTGTGCTGAGCCCTGAAGGAAAGAATCAAGTCGGTGGAAAAAGAGACCACTCGGTGCATTCGAGAAGTTCTGTGAAACAGTACTACGTCGCCCAATGACCCAGACCACGATGATGCCGAAGGATGGCGCAAGACAGCAATGAACTACACCAAAGGCTGAATCGCCAAGTTGATCAGTGATTCCAACTAATGTTGCCCAGTGATCCACCGTAGCACAGATTTCTGATAACTATAAATACTCGTTGAGAATCATTGGACAATAGAGATTTTAGTATCATATTTTTATCAGATTTTGGATTTAGTACTATTTGATTTTACTCTCAAGTTTGTAAGCGTTTGAAGACTTGAAGAAGAAAAGGATTTCACCTCTTTAAATTTGGAAGTGGGTCTCTTGAATTCTTCCTTCTTTGCTCAAATCAAGACTTATTTCTCTATACCCATTTGATTTCAACATCAATGAAGGTATAAATTTCTATCTCTTGATGTGTGGGTAAAAACCCCCATTCTTGCGGTGTGATTTATCAAATATGTGTTGATATTATTGTTTGGTCTTCCTTGCTGTTAGGTTAGATGTATTTTAATGGTGATTTCACCTAGTGGTTGTGGTTTAATTTAATAGGTTTGTAGTTGAAAATACAAAGCCATCCATGTATTTTTGGCTTGCCCGAGAGGGAGGTCATGAAATCAAGACCACTAGACTGATGGCCAAAGGAATGGGTCGACATGAGGTTCAGCCCGAGAGGGTGAGCCCTAGTCCCATATTCTAAAACTCAGCTCGAGAGAGTGAGTGGGGTAAGGGGTAGGCTGGTCTTCATGCGGAAAATGGGTGTCCGAGAGGAATGCATTTGAAACGGGGTAAGTTACCCGAGAGGGAACTTATTTACATCTAAAGCTTAGCCTAGTCACTATTATCTTGCAAATTTCCTATCGAAAGCATGTACCCAACTGTTTATTTCCACTTGTATTGTGGTCACACCTCAAGAACTCTTCCCCATACTTGATTTCGTTGTTATTTTTGTTGTTTTTTTAATTACTAGTGACAAAAAACCCATTGATATTTGACACTTTTGTGTCCCCCTTTTGATTTACAATGTTTTTAATTGTTAATGTCTTTAGATGCGACTAGTTAGAACAAAATTTTATTTTTCTGTTATCTCTCAAGACCACTCCCTTGGGACAAGACCTCAACCCTTGGTTGGGTTACTATACTATCACACGATCATAGACACTCGTACTAGAAGTTGTGTCGTTCAATATGTGAATAGAGAAATTCTAAACATCAAAATGGTGTCGCTGCCGGGGAGTGGTGTTACTTGAAAATCCTTAGATAAGTAGAATTTTCGTTTTTCTTAGTTGTAGTTCACTTACCTAATTTTCTGTTTTGTTTTGAGCATTTGTGTAAATATTTTAGAAAGCATGAGTGTAAACGGCAGTATTGGTAGCCAGTTGGGCCACCAAGATGACATTGGTAACCTCAACGAGGTCCAAGAGCCAAATGTCAATGACCCCTATCTCATGGGAGGCGTTGGAGCCATCCGCTTACCCCCAGCTGTGGGGAATGCAGTGTTCCATATAATAAGCACTATGTTGCAGCTCTTGCAACTTAAAGGACTCTTCAGCGGATTAGCTCATAAGGATCCCCATGAGCATCTTCGAAACTTCGTAGACGTTTCTGGGCCATTCTTTTTCAAGAACATCTCTCAAGAGTCAGTCAGGCTGCGATTTTTCCCATTTTCTCTGATAGGGGAAGCTTGCAAATGGTTAGCTGAATTACCATGAAATTTGATCACTTCATGGGAGAAGTTGATCACCACATTTAATGTGGGATTTCCCCCCCTCAAAGATGATGACTATTTGAGATAGAATCCAAAGTTTCAAGCGTCTAAATGGAGAGCCTCTGCACGAAACTTGGCTTCGATTTAAAAAATTGGTGCTACAATGACCGACCCATGTTCTTCCTAATAACGTGCTCCTTCAATATTTCTATCGGAGTCTAGAATCGATAAAAAAGGGTGTCGCTGACCAACTCTCACCCAGAGATTTAATGCAGTAGCCATACACGGTAGTAACCCAGCTTTTAGATGGAATGAAAACCATCAACAGAGCGTGGTACACTCGTGAGGACCAGGTCTCCCCTGTCACCTTCCAGCTATCTAAGGAGCAGATTGAAAAGGACAATGAGAGAGACCAAAACATGGCTAAGATTATGACAAAACTTGATATTCTATCAAATAATGTCATGGGGGCAGGTACTCATGGTGTCAATGTTGTAGGGATTGGGAGCACGAATCTTGAAGAGATGAATTTTGAAGCTCTGTATAGCGAGGAGGTAAACTTTCTAGATAACCAAAGCGGTGATTATCATTCAAACTACCCAAGGTAGGGTGGTAACGAAGGTTGGGCTAGAGACGAATGATGGAATTCAAACTGGAATGATGGGGAGAAGAATAGATATGTTCCTCCCCACGAGGGGCAAAAGCCCAAGGATTCGGAAGGTGGTAGGTCTTAGGATATGCTCTCGCGTATTCTAAACAAAGTTGACGGGTCAAACAAAATGCTAAAATGCATGAAAGAAGATGTGTCTACCCTTAACCAGACCGTTACCTCTCACTCAATTTCAATCAAGTAGTTAGAGACCCAAATGGGTCATATCTCGTCTCATCTTAATCCAAGACAACAATGGGGTTTACCTAGTGATACTATGGCTAACTCCAAGAGTGAGGTTTGAAGGTTGACTTGCGTCGTGCCACGACGTTAATTAAGGCATTGTTTGGGAGGCAAACCAAAACCCTTTACTTGCTTTTGTTATCTTGATAAAATAATAGTGTGTTATTTGCATAGATTGAGTGGGGAAACTGCCTGAAGAGATGTATGGAGGTGAGCAACTTTTCCGATTGGTGGATCACTGACAAGATAGGCATAACCAATCATTCCCGTCATGTGATTCAATATATCTTAAAGGATTGGGTCTGTAAAACTCAGCGGAGTGTGAATTTCGTCGGCGCATCGCCAACCCAGTTGGCGATGTCGGGTTTGATCGCCGATGCAATGCCCACCTGAACTGAAAACTCTGTTATATTCAGCGAGACAATCAGATATTCAGCATTTCGTCGGGTGATTGGGCGAGACCGACTGACATCGCCGAATGAGCGAAAACTGGACGGTCACAACCCATAAGTTTAAAAGTTCTATTTCATTCACTTTCTTTTACTTTATTCCTTTTACAAACTCAAACTCGCACCCTAGTAGTTACATTTCTTGCACGCTTAAAGTATCTTAAGTATCGAATGTGCTCAGATTTGAATCGCGTTGCTTCCTAGCATGTCTGTATTATCTAATTCGGCATCAAAGGTTGGTAATCGAACCCCTCAGTTATTTGATCAAAATTTTAACTCATTTGCATAATGTTGAAATGATTGAAAATCATTGTTGAGTCTCGGAGTTGATGGGATTGCATGTATTACCAATTACGATTCAATACATACTGCATAACTGGTAGAATCCTACTATATCGTGTGTCGATTTGAAATTGTGTTGATATGGGTGTGTAAAAATTGTTGCGGGTCTTCATTGAATTTATGCCTTAGAAGCTTAAACTGCGGTATCATAGGTTGCGGGGTTGGATTTGATAGAAATGGGCTGAAAATAGACATTGTTGCGCTGTTTGGCGAGTGAATATAGATCGCCGAACAGCCCTGCGGTTCGCCTAATGTTCCCATTTTGCCTTTACTAAATGCTAAATATATTGATTGATCTGATTCTTTGGGCGGTAAGTATGGTGTCGCCAAGTATACTCGGCGACTCACTGAAAGACACCTTAATCGCCCTTTGTCTGCACCCCTAACTCCTTCGGCGGATTGTCTGTGGCTCGCCGCGTGTATTAGGAGGCATTCCAAATGGATTATATCGTCCTTTGCAGATAAAAATCCTTGTTTTGGTTGTCAAATATGTTCTAATATTATCTCGAAGTGGTTTGCAGAAATGGCTAGACCAAAAGTTCCAGGAAGGGACATGCCACCCCGATATGTAAGAGCATGAAATTTCAAAAGAGACAAGAAGATAGCAGAACTGACCAAGGAAAGAAAAGAGAGTAAGAAAGCAAGTGCCAGCAGGAGGACCCCCAATATTCCTTCGTGGAAACGTGGATTCTACACGACTATAGACTCCTTTTTGGTGGGCCATAAAATGGACAGAATGGTTGTGGGTAACATCGCTGCAGAAGATGGGGCAAATGAAAACAATGCGACCCAAAATAATAGTCTGGGGACCATTATCGCATTCCAGGCTAGTGCATCAGGAAACGATGCCCCAACAGATGGTGCAAACGTGTAGACAGGACCCCCTCTTTACCTTCCTCTCTATCTTTCTTTATTCTCAATATTAGATATTCATCATTTGCATTTGAGGACAAACACATTTATTTGTGGTGGGTTGAGACCCACCTTGTTTGCTTGTTATAGATATTTGTGTTTTTGTGTATATTTGGGTTGTCTGTTATTAAATTGTGTTATATATTGGTTTTTGTGGATGTTTGAGCTCATGGTTCTTTTTTTTTATTTTAATTGATGTAAATTTTGACTCTTCCGAGAAAAAAAAATTGTTTTTCAAAAAATTTCACCACAGCTTGTGTTGAAAGTGGCTGTTCTTTTGCAAAATTTAAGTCTCAGTTCCAATCAATACCGATGACTTGAATAGTGCTCACAATCGAACAAACATGAATGCATGGCTATGACAAGACCAAATGAAGTTGCGTAGACAATATGTGAGCTCTTTGTATCTTGTTGTGACTAGCCATTTATCGAATTGATTCTCTTGTAGTGACTATTGCACACTAGCGAAAGTGTGTAGTCTTTTTTGACTTAAGTGTCGATGCCTTGTGTGATTAGCTTACTTTGAACCATGCATGAATAAACCCATAATTTTCCCTTTTAGTTTCATTGATTTAGAAAGTTGTCCTCTTGATAAGATCTTAGGCAACTTTAAACAGTGTGAGCCAAATTCGACATAGACCTCTTTGGTGGCCTACCCGTGAGCATGTGAAACTCTTTTGAACACCCTTTGAGCCTTACCTTTCTTTGGAGGAACCTTGATGAATCCTAGACCTTCCTTAACCCACTACCTATAATCCTCTTGAGTTGTGATTTAGTGAATTGCCAACTTAGGAAAGCCTAAGTTGGGGGTGTGGTGAAAATGAAAAGGAGAAGTCAAGAAGTGCAAGAAAAAGTCTCTCTAACCCATGGTATTGCAAAACAAAATGGAAACCCCCAAAATAAATTGGAATAAAAGTGCAAAAGGGATTGGGTTTCCAAGCAATACATAGAGAATGAATGCAAGGATGACTTAGAAGCACTGGAAGAAAAAGTGACAAAGGAAAGGAAAAGGACGTTTTGAGAACACCACTTCTCATGAGGATGAAGAAGTCACTGAACCTAAATGACCATACATATGCACTCAGCCCCATTACAAGCCTTGAAAAGACCTTTTTGATCTTGAGTAAGCCAAATCGAAACTCCATTGGAAAATAAAGGCAAACCTATGGGTGAAAGAATGCATTGTGTTCCTCTTTTTGAGTGTGAGCGTTGCATCTGATTCCTGGTGTTAAATTGATTAACTTTTGTGTGTGAATATGGAATCATTCTTTGTGTGAGGGTATTTAGTTACTTCTGTTGAGCTTGAACTTCCATTAGTTGCAGGTATTTTGAGCATGAGAATCTTTGATATTGCTGTGTCACAACTTGAATCTTTGGGTACACAATTGATCTTTGCATAAGTAGTCTGAGTCTTGGTGTGTATGTTCATGATTGAGTCTTGTGTAGAACTATTTTAGACATCCTTTTTGAACGAATGAACTTGATTTTACTTGAGGACAAGCAAAATCTTAAGTTGGGGGTGTTGATGAGTCCACAAATTGGACTCATTTAGAGCTTTACTTTAATAGAAATTGTGTCCTCAAATTCTTATTTTATCTCAATATCTAATGAAAACCTTTAAGTTTCAGGTATTTGAAGTTTGAAGGAATGCATAGACACTACTTCACAAAAAGGAACGAAAACGCTGAAAAGAACAAGAAAATGAAGGCCTGAGGATCGCCGAGTTCACTTGACGAATCATCGAAGGGTCTCACTTCGCCTTTTGGTCCAGTGTGCTGACCCCCAAAGGAAAGGATCAAGTCGGCGGATAAGAGAGTAGTCGGCGCATCGCCGAGAAGTTCTGCGAAGCAGTACTATGTCGCCCAATGACCCAGAGCACAATGATGCCGAATAATGTCGCAAGACGGCGATGAATTAAACCAAAGAGTGAATCGCCGAGTTGATCGGCGATTCCAACTAATGTCGTTGAGTGATTCACTGCAGCACAAATTTCTGAAAACTATAAATACTCGTTGAGAATCATTGGGCAATAGAGATTTTAGTATCATATTTTTATCAGATTTTGGATTTATTACTATTTTATTTTACTCTCAAGTTTATGAGGGTTTAAAGACTTAAAATAGAAAAGTTTTTCACCTCTTTCAATTTGGAAGTGGGTCTCTTGGATTCTTCCTTCTTTACTCAAATCAAGACTTATTTCTCTATACCCATTTGATTTCACCATCATTGAAGGTATAAATTTCTATCTCTTGATGTGTGGCTAAAACCCCCCATTCTTGGGATGTGATTTTGCAAATATGTGTTTATATTGTTATTGGATCTTGCTTGCTGATAGGTTAGATTTATTTTAATGGTGATTTCACCTAGTTGTTATGGTTTAATTTAATGGGTTTGTAGTTGCAAATACAAATCCACCCATGTCTTTTCATCTTGCCCGAGAGGGAGGTCGCAAAACCAAGTCCACTAGACCGATGGCCTAAGGGGTGGGTCGACATGAGGTTTAGCCTGAGAGGGTGAGCCCTAGTCCCCTATCCTAACACTCATCTCAACAGAGTAAGCGGGATAAGGCGTAGGCTAGTCTTCATGCGGAAAATGGGTGTCAAAGAGAAACGCATTTGAAACGGGGTAAGTTACCCGAGAGGGAACTTATTTTCATCTAAAGCTTAGTCTAGTCACTATTATCTTGAAAATTTCCTATTGAAAGCATGTACCCAACTATTTATCTCAACTTGTATTGCGGTCACACCCCAAGAACTCTTCCCCATACTTGTATTGTGGTCACACCCCAAGTTCATCATTGATTACGTAAATAGAGAAATTCCAAACATTAAACCCTAAGTCCTAAGGAAACAATAGTAGACCCCTATTTCCTACTTGTGCTAGATGTGAAAAAAGTCATGAGGGTAGATGTTGAGCCGGTATTGTGGGTTGTTATGGTTGTGGTAGAGTTGTCACAAAATGAGAGATTTTCCTGGTACCTACCGCTAGAGGAAAAGAGGGTAAAGAAGTTACTCCTAGTGATTCGGGTATGGATGCTCCAAACAAATTAGGTTCTATGCTTTCCAAGATAGAGGTGAACAAAAAGAGTCCTCCGAATGTTACTCCCGGTATGTGTTTTATGCTAATTTAAATTCTGGTGTTGCTTGTCTTTTGTGACTTGATAGACTTGGTATGACAAACCTTGATGTTTTCTTTGGTATAAATGGGCTGCATTATAGTTATGTGTATTTGTTGGTATAACCTGACTTAGTCATGAAAAATTTTGAGGTATGTCGATAGATTTGATGAATAGTGTGTTTAAATAATGCCTAGATGGGTTGAGTGAGTAGACTCCTCTAAAAAGGGTAGACGTGTAATTCACCATCATTTAAAATCATCTTGTGTTATGGATGTGAAAGCTTAGTGATGACTTTCTCCAACCATAGAATTGAAAGAAATGATGCTTAGAAGAGTCTGTATAGGCTAACTCCCATTGTGGAGATGAAGTTCTTAGATAGCAAGGTCGTTGAGTGTTCTTGATGTTCATGATATGGGTTGGCTTGGAATTATCACCTTGAGAGGTGTAGTGAGTTTGGGAAGTTTAGTCCCGGTTTTGTAGGCTCATATGAGATCTTGAGTGGAGTTGGTAAGGTTTGTTATGAACTAGATTCGTAGTGAGTTGTACCGGTGTATCCGGTTTTCCATGTCTCTAGGATATAGAAGGATTTTTGAGATATGAAATTCATAAATTCCTTAAGAAGAGTTGAGAGTTAATAAGAATTTCTCTAATTTAGAAATACCGGTAGAGATCTTGGACCGGCAGGTTATGAAATAGAACAGTAAGGAAGTTGATTCCATGAAATTGTTAAGGAGTGGTCTTTAAGTGAGGGTTTTAGGTGAGGGTGCTACTTGGGAGGCCAAGGGCCAATAAGACGTCCTGATATCCTCATCCTTTTTCCTTGTATTCCTCCTTTAGCTTTAAGATGATGAGTTCCTCATGAATTGTTCTTTATGTGAAGTCATGTGTGTTATAGATGTTTCCATGATTTCCTTATGGTATGCATGTTCATGAAAGCTTGTGGTTTGAACGAAATAAAGTTGCATGATTAATTTGTCTCATGTTGAAGTGCATTGAGTAAGAATTTCCTATAGGCTCCATGAGATGACTTTTTGAACATGATTTAGTTGTGCTTCTCCCATGCCCCTGGGATACTCAGACTTCTCCCAGTTTGGACAAATTTGGCCATTTGACGACTTTAACCCTTATGAATGACGTCAACCGCTCCATCATTGGGAAAAGTACGTCAGTTGGCACAAAAATGGGTTACTCAGACTTCACCCGACTAGACCCAACAACAAATTAGTACCACTCGATAATTTAGACCAATTTTAAGCACGAAACTTCAGAAAATCAGCAATATTGCCATTTTCGGAAAGATATGAATTTAAAACAGGCAAATAAGCACACATTTACAGAGCATAGAGGCCCAACACACATTTACAGAGCATAGAGGCCCAACACACATCACTAAGATAAAATCAATTGCTAATAAGTAAAAATTGCTAAATACGAGTTCTGGGTTCAGAAAACCAACATTTTGGGCCCGTTTGGCCATAGATTTCCCAAATAATATTTGGAAAATTTTTGGCAAATAGTGTTTGTCCATACAATTTGCCATTATTTGGCAAATATTTTTGGCAAATATCCCAAATTCCCAAATACTAGTTTTTTCTAGTATTTGGGCCAAATCTCATTATTTGGGATCTTTTGAAAATTAAAAT
>JAJOOO010020805.1:0-13173 GCA_029582685.1 Solanum piurae
CCCCCCCCCCCTCCCTTTAGCTTGTAAAAGGCTTTTCTCAACTCCCCCCCCCCCTCCCTCCCTCTTCTAGATTGCCATTCAAAAAAGTAAACTTCACATCAAATTGATACACATGCAAATATAATTGCGCAATCAAAGTCAAATCAATTTTCACTATTTCAAATAGAGCAATAGGAGAAAATATTTCTTCAAAATCTATACCTTGTTGTGAATATCCTTTCACCACGAATCTAGTTTTGTGTTTTTGAAAGCTCCCATCAACATTGTTCGAAACATTTATTTGAGCCCTATTATATTATTTCCATCAGGTGCATCAACGCACTCCCATGTAGAATTTTTTTCAATTACTTGCATATCTTATCATATCACAACATTCTTTCATCCCGATTATTAGAATATTTGGGATTAATGGTTTCTTTCCCTAGTTGATTTTCTTAATGGAATCAGATCAATTGAAGACTCGTAAAGCCCTGCAGCTGTTGCGGGTGCAATTGATGAGCTAATAGGTGAAATTACAAGAGAAGAATTGAGTGACTTTCCGGTAGGGCTGCTTATCAGGAGGATCGAACGGATAATTTTGCTTAACAATTTGACTTATCGGATATCGGTTTTTAATTTACTAATCTGCTAGCCAACTAATAAGATATCGGTTGGTTCGATAATGGATTAACACTAGTCGGGAGGTTATCCGACGATGTATGTGCTAACCTCTACCTTTTTTTCTCCCTTAAAAAATGACTTCTTTTTACTATTTTAAATGCAGTTAAATTATAAAATTCTTATATATTACGAAAAATATAGATTAATAATAATACAATAGTTAATACAACAGAAAAGTAAATTGCTTTTCCATTTTTTGGTTTTACGACTTTAGGACTAACAATATATAATTATATTGTTAGTCCAAAATATTAAATGATGCTAATATACCTAAGTTAAAAGGAAAAGTATGATAACTCCTAACGGATTAATAGTTTATCAGATAAGAAAATTAAATAATCCCCCCATACCAATAAGCCATTAATTAAAAAATTCTTATCCATTCACCAACCATTTATTCGATAACCAATACCAATAAGCCAATAAGCTAATGTTGCAGTTGGCTTATCAGTTATGGTTCAATTTTAAATATCCCTAGTGTCCGTGAGTAGAATCTTCTGCAAGTTCTTCATCAGTAGATGAAAATTGAATATTTGATCTCACATCTCCAGAATTAAAGCTCCAACTTTCATCCTCATTAAACATGACATTTCTACTTATAATCAATTTTCCACTTATAATATTATATAGCCGATATGCTTTGCATTGAAGACTATATCAAACAAAAATACGTTTTCAGATTTTTCATCAAGCTTAGAATGGAGTAAATAACATCAACGTTTTTCAATTGTAACTGAAAATCCTACTAAACATTTTTCAATTGAATTTACAAATGGAAGAAATAACATCGACGTTAACTGATTTTACGGTTCGCTCACTTTCAGGCGAACCTGTTTTCATCTGTGTCCTTCGGGACATGCCCTTTTGGTGCAATGGGTTGAAATTATGCCCTTTAGGCGCTGGACATATATATACTTGTAATTTATTAAGTAGGTAGTATTGATTGATATACATCCTTTAATATAATTCATAAAGCTATTGTAAATGATATCTAAATACACTCTGTTATATTTTTAGGACACTGATGTCCTTACCGTCTAAGTTTTGGGGTGTATATATCCTTTGGAGTAATGGAGGGACATGTGTTGTGATCTTAATGCATTACTCGAAATTTAGTTAATTTTTATCCACAATAAAAAAGTCCACCCGGATAATTAAAAACAAAACAAATTGAATGCTGGGAGTACAAGATTCCATCACAACTAATCTCTGTTTTACTAATACTTGCATGACTCTTATAACATATATATATATATATATATATATTATCAAATGACCCCTAGAAGGTTAATTGGACTAATTGATTTTACGAAAAAGGGTCAAAATACCCTAGAACTATGTGAAATTGAGCAAAAATGCCCAGTTAATAATTTGGTCTGAAAATGTCGTCAATATTTTTTTTTTTAAAAATGCCACTATTATTACTTAATGGGTCAAAAATATTCTTTTCCTCAATAAGTATATTATTTTATTTATTTTTTAAATACATTCTTTTCCTAATAACATATTTTTAGTTAGAAGATGCTTATCCTAAGTCAATTTGAAAAAGATTAAGAAATACAAATATTTTCTATTCTGTTAGAATTTTTTTATTGTTATCAAAATGAAATTAATAATGGGGTTACTGATCTATATTATTAGCTAAAAGGAACATATCGTTATTCTATTTTAATTGATAAAATGAGATTAAGAAAAAAAAATTATTTTCTACTTATTTATCAGTGAAAGTGGTTTAAAAGAAAAGAAACAAGAATAAGGTAATCTAAAAGTAATTTTTTATTAGAAATACAATATGTTTAAAAAGAAAAAAATAATACATTTGTTACGAAAAGGGAATTTTGACGCATAAAGTGGCATTATGACATTTTTTTAACTAAACTACAGTAGGGGCATCATTGGACCAAATTATTGACGATAAGTACATTTTTAGATCAAAATATTTACGATGATATTTATATTCAATTTTGCATAGTTCAATTTTTTTTTGACCCTTTATAGTAATAATAGTCATACTTTATTGAATGCAGAAGTGTTAGCGATTAAATCTCATAATTTACTCATTTATACGAAAATTGTCATATTCAAGTAATTATCATTTACTTTGTAGTTATCTAATTTAGTTACTTTATTGAATGTAGAAATGTCAGAGATTAGATCTCATTTACTCATTTATAGAAAAATCATCATATTCAAGTAATTCTCATTTACTTTTAGTTGCGGTTACCATGCATTGAAATAACAAGTTTATTGCATGAGATTATCTACATGAATGTCATTTCATATGCTTCCTTACAATGCATTGCATAAATGATACTGCAAAGCAATAGACATGCATACATACATAATATTATGCCGTTGTTTGCTTACTGGATTATGATTTTCTTGATGTGGGAATGGCTAGGTGCCATCATGACTTAGAAAAATTGGGTCGTAACAACAACGACGATACTTTTGTCTCTCGACTTGTTAAAACACATTCAAAAGGAAACAAGAAAAAAGTGATCAATTGTATATACAATGAGACTTTTGGAAGATACCAAATTAATTACAACAATCACAAAATCGTAGTGTAGAAACTTTCAATGTTGGTTGTAATAAAATGTTAAAGTTTAGAAATATATACTAGTACTTCTCTTACAATTTGCATTGTTTTTTTAGTCTATAAGTAGGGATAGCAAGCAAAGGCTTTTCTCTACATGTTACTATCCCAAAGTGCTCATCAATGTCTAAATCACAAGGCTGAATACCATTTGGAAGCTCCCACTCAAAGCACTGCACCAACTGTGCCACCACAAGGCGGACAACGGTAACTCCCAATTGCATTCCAGGACAACTTCTTCTCCCAGAGCCAAATGGTACAAGTTGGAAGTCGTGTCCACGAAAATCTATACTGCTCCCAACAAATCTCTCTGGCAAAAACTTCTCAGGTTCATGCCAAACATTAGGATCCCTCTGAATTGCATAACAATTTATCACTGTTCGTGATCCCTTTTGTATGTGGAAACCATCGACTACACAATCTTCCATGGCCTCATGATAAAATAGTGGCCCTACAGGATGCAGCCTCATGCCCTCTGTTACAACCATTTCTAAGTAGTTTAAATTCACCAGGTCGGATTCTTGTACCATTCTTTCAAGGCCTACTACTTGTTGTAACTCCTTTTGGAGTTTCTTCATCACTTGGGGGTGCCTAAGAAGTTCTGTGAGTATCCAATCCGTTGATGATGCTGTAGTGTCCATTGCAGCCAGAAGCATGTCCTGTATAGAAAAAGGAAATAGGGGAATTAATTAGTACAAACCGTTTCATTCTACACGCTTGAGGTATCGATCTTAAGCCTTTACTAGTATAACAAAATGGGATGAAAGTACATACCAAGAGGATAGCTTTTATGTGAGTACGGTCAAACGGAAATTCTGCTTCTCCAGATTGCATTATGTCCATCATGATGTCTACAAAGTCCTTGGTTTGCTTCCGGTCATGATACTCAACATGTTCATCAATAATTCTCTCAAGAAACTCATCAAACACCTTCGAAAGATCCTTGAGCTTGCGAGTGAAACCTTGGAGATCAATAACACCAAGTAGGGGGAAAAAATCTCCAAGATTTGGCATTGCTGCTAAATGCACAGCGTCTTGAACAACAGCTTTGAATCCCCTCTTGTCAAAGTCCTCATCCAGGTACTTCTTGCCAAACACCATTAAGCAAGTCAAGTTAGCATTCAAGGACGTAATCTTCGCGCTAAGATTAACAGCAACGTGATGATGAGCTTCCATTTTAATAGATTCAATTAGAAGTTCAACTTCTTGCTTTCTCATGGATTGGAATGAATGAATCTTGTGATTGCTCAAAAGGTGCACAGTGCACAATTTACGCATGTTGCGCCAATATGGTCCATACTTTGCAAATGCCAAATTCTTCTGACCATAAGACAAATATTGAGAGGTCTGGTGATGAGGCCTGCTAGCAAAGATGTGATCGTATCTCCTGAGGACCTTCTCAGCTGCATCAGCAGAGGACACAACGATTGTAGGTACTAGTCCCAACCGTACATACATAATAGGACCATGTTTCTTGGCTAGTTTTTGTAAATCTTGGTGAGGATTTTTCCCTAACAAATGAAGATGTCCTAAATGGGAAGCCCTGTTGGACCTGGGGGAAACCTTTTACTCTTCTGAATATTTGTATACACGGCATATACAAATAAAGCAACCATTAGAGTTGCCCATATCAAAGTCATTGAGTTTGAAGACAACAAATCAGTCTTAATTTAATCAACGAAAAAATCTACCAATATCCAAAGAAATTTACTTTTAGAATAAACCCCCTCTAATGACACTTAGTTATATTTACAAATGTCCTGTATTTTAAACCACACACTTGATACTCTTATCCTAGAATTAATTAGCAGTGTCAACTTCCATCTTTAATTGCTATATATAGGAATTGCTAGAAGTCAAGGCAACAATGTCAAAGTAGCGTTTAATGTCTGGGCCAGCTTCATTTATTTATTCAACTCATTGTATGGTTGCAATTCCAAACTCATTGTATGGCTACAATTCCAAAAATCCATTGACAAGAATCATGTCACATTGAACAAGATACCAAAACACTCCGTTGATTGAGTGATGAGAGTCTTAGTTATACGAGGGGGTGCAATAATACCTTACAAGAATACAAGACATGACGAGACATTCCGAACAATAATATTTGTTGATGAAGAGGTAAGTTGTGGTTACTAATGAACTGTAAGTTGCAATGATGCGTACTCCACCCCACCATCTATAGAGATATGGTGATGTATTCACTAAATTCGTCTAACTGATAAATTAATCCAACATGGAGCAGATCATTTACGCAGTATATGACGGTGCATTTTTGGAGAAGTTGAAAGATGATACACCTATTCTTGGTTGTGTGACGTTAGAGTCTCAATCTATAAAGGTATCATACAGTCTATTGTATGTGTTTATATATAGGAAATATATATACGGAGTATATATATTTGTTGTTTCATAACTTTATTATGCTCTTATCACACTAGGGACTTTTTGGGATATATGTGTTGATCAATCCACTGTTTCAAATAGCAACAGACCTTCACACATGTATTGGAAGCTACATTAGTTCTATTCATAGGTTCAAAGGAAGAAGAGATGATATGACCACACCACTAGACAACTACAAAAGAAGCCAGTACTGTGGGGCTACACTACTTAAAGGTGACATGTATTATAGGACTTGGCGTATATTTGGTGAGTCCGCATTATACGCTACAACTAATTAATCATTTACATTAGCAAGAAGCACACCTAAATTTACACCACTTTTGCATATCCAATAGTTTGATAAAACATATATAGTGGGATGATTATATGAAACTCAAGCATAGGTGCGTGAATTTTTCAAAAGTTCAAATATTTTGGATGAAAACTAGCTGCTGGATTTCTGAAGAGCAAAATCTTTTATTACCATATATATCTTGAAATGGGGTGAAGCTTTGCTTTTTTAATGTTAAGCTACATTAAAGGAATGAATAATGTTGTGCATTCCCAAGTAATTAAGCCCTAAGATTAATTCTATTTTACAAGTTCTTGTAACAACAAGTATTGAATTGCATTCTCTAATACAAGTCAATCATCAATAGTGGGTGGAATGTTACTAATCTATAGGTTTCAAATAAGTCTTGGCTCTGAAATCAAGTAATTGCATTAACAATAAACATTGCTATAGGGACAATATAACAATCTGAGAAATCATATATCAGTATGAACAGTTGATGAGATTTCAGCCTATAAATAAATAAATAATTTGAAGCAATTATGATATTATTTACCTGATAGAGTCTCAAATAGATGTATATTCTCATCCATTCACAAGTTTTTCACAAACCATCAAAGACTATTTTGATTATTTTTTATGACAGTGTGAGACACGGGAAACTTTACTAGTAACTCATACATGAATAACTAATTCCTGCATAAAATAATACTCCCTTTGTTTCAATTTGTTTGACCTACTTTCTTTTTTAGTTCCTTTAACAAAAAAATGAATGTTTTCCTTTTTAGCAACTCTTTAATTTCAACTTTTTACATAGCATGTTTAAGATGACAAGATTAAAGGGCATTTTTGTATATTTGACATATCCAAAAGTCGTTTATGTTTTCTTAACCTTCGAACCAAGTCAAATAAGTCAAACAAATTGAACGAAGGGAGTACAAGATTCCATCATAACTAATCTCTATATTACTATTACTTGCATGACTTTAACATATTACCAAACTACCCCTAAAAGTCTAAGACTAATTGATTTTACGAAAAGGGTAAAAATGCCCTCAAAATATGCTAAATTGAACGAAAAATGCCCCTAGTTAATGATTGTGTCTAAAAATATCTTTGTAGTCAATAGTTTGACCAAAAAATGCTCATCTTATTACTTAATAGGTCAAAATATCCTTTTCCTCAATTTTTTTAATTTATTTTTTAAATACATTCTTTTCCTAATAACAATTTGTTTTATTGGAACATGTTTATCCTATATCAATTCGAAAAAGATTAAGAAATACAAATATTTTCTATTTTATTAGAATTTTTTTTTGTTATTATCGAAATAAAATTAGTAATGGGGTTATTGATTTATATTATTAGCTAAAATGTACATGTCATTATTCTATTTTAATTGATAGATGAGATTAAAAGGAAAAAATGTTATTTTCTACCTATATAGTTAAAGTGATTTTAAAAGAAAATAAACAAGAATAAGATTCTTTAAAAGTAATATTTTTATTAGAAATAAAATATGTTCAAAAAAAAATAAAATAATACATTTATTACGAAAAGGGCATTTTGACACATAAAGTAATAATAGGGACATTTTTTAACCAAACTACGGTGAGGGATAAAATGATAAATTCATGAAACTTTCTAAAATTGACCAACCAATTCATTACATTATGAACAAATCTATATAAAGGTTTCTCATTTCTACCTTTTACACACAAATTATTGCAATCATCTATTCTTAGATCCCTTATTAACTATTTTCATTGTTTGAATAGAAGCTGTAATTTGCAAGTAGTATAAGGATGAGTACTAGTCAATGCAAATTGTTTGTTTATGAGGAAATCATACTCAATGCACATAATCGTCTGCCTTTGAAATTGCTAGCAAGATTTTAATTCTTATCAAAGAACTAACAAAAGTACATTGCTGAAATTTCTCGTTGTCGTCTCTAACGGCTCAAACCCTGCCTAATTGGTTTCTTTTGTGTAGAGAAATGTGTTGGGTTTTAGCAAGGTGTGAATAGGAAATAAGAAGAGAAAATGGAAAACGGGAGAACCAATTTTGGAGGGAAAATTAAAAGTCATTGCAAAGTGCAAATGAAAAGTCATTTTTACCATATTGGTAGAAGAAAGGAAATTGTTGTCCTTATATTAGGAAACACTTCCTTTAGTTCTTAAAGGGCTAAGAAGAAGGTGCCCCCTCGCGCTGTTGTCGTCGCTCTCTCGGCCTCGACTTTGGATTTGACAAATGATTGATTGATAATATTTTTGGATAAAATTTATTTAATCAATCTTGTTAATTCATTTCCTTTCTCTTATAAATTAATTCAGAATACTAGTTAAATAACAAAATTAATTTGGCGCAACAGAATTTATTTAAAATTCACGTGTAATGGTAAAAACGTTCTGAAGGGACTTGTTCCTTTTGAAATGTCGTTACTTTTCTCAAAAGACACAACGTTCTGAAAAAAACGGATCTGAATAGACGCGTTCCTTGCTGTAAATGCTATAAATAAGAGGTCTTTTTCCATTTTTCAAACACTGAAATTTTTTCCTCTCTGCATACATTTTTCTTACATAAACAAACTTGTCGATCGACTGAGTCTATGTGTGCTTTTGTTGTTGTGCTTGCGTTCGCTGAAGTTATTGAAGTTTGAGGTACCGCTACTTCTCTAACAGGTTAATCCGTTTTATCTTGGGAGGAATTAATCTGCAACCTCGGGTACATTGAGGGGATTAAATTTCTTAAGGAAACAGAGTGATTTCTGTGGTCTCGGATTAAAAAAATTATGTCTATTTCATCTTTTTTCTGTTTCTGTATTTCTGACTAACCTAAATACAGGAGATAACAATCTTAAGAAATTTAACAGTTTCTGTGTTTAAGGTTTCTCGAGATTAAAACCTTTATGGTTTTCTACTCTATTTGAATTTCTAAAATTCATTCGATTAACGATTAAAAGAACATAAAAACTTTATCGTTAAATCATAAACAGGTTGTGTAAGAATTTATTCTTTACTATTAGTATTTCACATACTAAAATTGTTTGCCATTTGTGACAGAAGAATGACAAACTCAAGTCAAGTAAATGTTGGAACAGTGAGTGCTGCAACAACATCGGTTGCACACAATTGTTCAACTGCTGCCCTAGCATCGGCTGAGAAACCTGTAAAGTTTTTTGGAGTCGACTTCAAGAGATGACAACAATATATATTCTTCTATCTGACTACGTTGAGTCTGCAGAGGTTCATTAATGAGAATGTTCATGTTATGTCGGATGAAACTCCACCTGAAAAACGGTTCTTGGTAACAGAAGCATGGACACATTCAGATTTTTTTATGTAAAAACTATATTCTGAGAGGCCTGCAAGATGATCTGTACAATGTGTACAGTAATGTCAAAATCTCAAAAGAACTCTGGGATGCTTTAGAAAAGAAGTACAAAACAAAGGATGTCGGAATGAAAAAGTTCATTGTGGCAAAGTTTCTGGACTATAAGATGATAGACAGTAAGACCGTCGTCACCCAAGTTCAAGAACTGCAGGTCATAATCCATGATCTCCTTGCTGAAGGTATACATTTAGTTAATACCTATGTTGGAAATATTAAGTCTATTCTTAATACTCACATAATCTTTAATGTAGGATTGATTGTGAATGATGCTTTTCAAGTGGCTGACATTATTGAGAAGTTACCTCCATTGTGGAAGAACTTCAAAAACTACTTGAAACATAAACGCAAAGAGCTGACTGTTGAAGATCTCATGGTAAGACTGAGAATCAAATAGGACAACAAGGCCGCATAAAAGAGGTCACGTGGTAATTCAGCAATATCTGGAGTAAATATTATTGAAGAAGATCCCAATAAATCAAAGAAAAGAAATAAAGCATCTGGTCCAAAGAGCAATTCTCATAAGAAGAAATTCAATGGAAGCTGCTTCAATTGTGGCAAACGTGGTCATATGGCTACTGAATGTCGGGGTCCCAAGAAGGACAAGAAGAAGAATCAAGCAAATTTGGTTGAATCCAAAGGAGGGGTGGACGATCTCTGTGCAATGCTTTCATAATGCAACTAGGTTGAAAATCCTAGAGAACGGTGGATAGATTCTGACACCTCATGCCATGTTTGTGCCAACAAAGAATTATTTGCATAATATACTCCAGCACCAGCAGACGAGAAGTTGTTTATGGCAAACTTCGTTGTCGCAAATGTGGAAGGAACATGCAAGGTCCTCTTAAAGATGACATCGGGCAATGTGGTGACTTTGAACAGGGTCTCGTATGTTTCAGAATTGCGCAAGAACTTAGTTTCTATACCAGTTCTGACTAAGAACGGATTCAAATGTGTATTTGTTTCTGATAAAGTTGTAGTGAGTAAGAATGAAATGTATGTAGGAAAAGGTTACCTCACTGAGGGCCTCTTTAAACTCAATGTAATTGCAGTTAATATGAATAAATATTATGTTTCTTCTTACTTGCTTGAGTCTAAATGTTTATGGCATGAACGTTTGAGACACGTTGATAATAAAACCTTGCGAAAACTGATTAACTTAAATGATTTGCCTAAATTTGAGTACAATAAATCAAAATGTCAAGTTTGCGTTGAATCTAAGTATGCTAAGCATCCTTATAAATCTGTTGAAAGGAATTCATATCCCTTAGAACTGATTCACACTGACATTTGTGACATGAAGTCAACATCAACACGTGTTGGGAAAAAGTATTTCATAACTTTTATTGACAATTGCACTAGATATTGTTATGTCTATTTGCTAAATGGTAAGGATGAATTGAAGCAATAGATGCATTTAGGCAATATAAAACTAAAGTTGAAAATCAGTTGGATAGAAAGATCAAAATGATCAGAAGTGGAGAATATGAATCTCCATTTGCAGAAATATGTTTGGAAAATGGAATAATCCATCAAACTACTGCTCCTTACTCTCTCCAATCTAATGGAATTGCGGAAAGGAAAAAATGAACTTTAAAGGAAATAATGAATGCTTTACTTATAAGTTCAGGTTTACCACAAAACTTGTGGGGGGAAGCTATCCTTACAGCAAATCGAATACTCAATAGAGTGCCTCACACGAAGACACATGTTATTCCATATGAAAAATGGAAAGGTAGAAAACCCAACTTGAAATATTTCAAAGTGTAGCGGTGTCTAGCCAAAGTCCAAGTTCCTATACCTAAGAGGGTGAAAATAGGGCCTAAGACTGTGGATTGTGTATTCATTGGATGTGCCACAAATAATAAGGCATGTCAATTTCTGGTTCATAAGTCCGAACATCCGGATATTCATGACAATATAGTAATGGAATCAGATAATGCTGAATTCTTTGAACATAGCTATCCGTATAAAACTAGACATGAGTCATCTAGTGGGGGGTCTAAACAACCTCGAGAAGAACCAAAAGAGAAGGAGATTAATGAAGAGAGTCCAACACGTAGTAAACGTCAAAGGACAACTACTTCATTTGGATCTGATTTTGTAACATTCCTTCTTGAAAGTGAGCCTCAAACATTAATTCAAGGAAGCTATGTTGTCTAGCGGCTCAACCTCTTGGAAGGAGGCTGTCAATAGTGAGATTGAATCAATCCTAAACAATCATACATGGGAGTTGGTTGATCTTCCTCTAGGGAACAAACCCATGGGTTCAAAATGGATCTTTAAAAAGAAGATGAAAGATGATGAAATTATTGACAAATATAAAGCAAGACTTGTTGTCAAAGGCTTTAGACAGAAAAAAGGTCTTGATTATTTTGACACATACTCGTCAGTGACTAGGATTACATCAATTCGAATGTTAATTGCCCTAGCTGCAGTATACGGTCTTGAAATCCATCAAATGGATGTGAAAACCTCCTTCTTAAATGGAGAGTTGGAGGAAGAGATTTACGTGGAACAACCTGAAGGCTTCGTAGTTCCCGGTAAAGAAAATAAGTATGCAAACTTGTTAAGTCATTTTATGGACTAAAACAAGCACCGAAATAATGGCATGCAAAGTTTGATCAAACCATGTTGTCAAATGGATTTAAGATCAATGAGTGTGATAAATGTGTTTACATTAAAGACACTCCGGATCAGGAAGTCATTGTATGCATATATGTGGATGACATGCTGATAATGAGCAAGGACATTGTCAATGTAAAAGCTACTAAGCGTATGCTCACTAGTAAGTTTGATATGAAAGATCTAGGAGTAGTCGATTTGATATTGGGAATTAAGATTCACAAAACTCCTAACGGTCTAGCATTGTCTCAATCTCATTATATTCAAAAGGTACTTGAAAAGTTCAAGTATTTGAATTTCAAAAAGGCAAAGACCCCAATTGATGTGAACCTTAATCTTGCTAAGAATAAAAGTGAAAGTCAGTCTCAATTGAATTAGGCCAAAGTATTGGGAAGTTTGATGTATGTCATGAATTGTACACGACTAGATATAGCCTGAACTGAGTCGATACACAAGTAATCCCAATCAAAATCATTGGTTGGCAATGAAAAGAGTTTTGGGGTACTTAGAAGACACTCAAAACTATGATTTGCATTACAACAAATATCCAGCAGTTTTTGAAGGATACAGTGCTGCAAATTGGATTATTGGGTCAACTGAAATGAAATCCACGATTAGATATGTTTTCACTATTGGTGGAGGAGCAATATCTTGGAACAATATCTTGGAAATCATCCAAACATACATGTATAACTCGCTCTACAATGGAGTCTAAATTCATTGTCTTAGACAAGGCATGTGAAGAAGCTGAATGGCTCCGGAATTTCTTAGAAGATAATTTGTTTTGGCCCAAACCAATGTCCCCTATATGCATACACAGTGATAGTCAAGCTGCAATAGAAAGGGCTGGAAGTGTTATGTATAATGGGAAGTCTCTTCATATACGATGAAGACATAACTCTATTAGACAACTACTCTCTAGTGGAATTATCACAATTGACTATGTAAAGTCAAAGGATAATGTGTCAGATCCACTTACAAAAGGCCTAACTAGAGAGGGAGTTGAGAGATCATCGACGGGAATGGGACTATGGCCGAGAACAAGTCATCGTGGCGGTAACTCTACCTAGAAGACTGGAGATCCCAAGATCTAGGTTCAAGGAGATCAAACAAAGTCATATATGACGGTTCAACATTGTCAAAACTTATTTTATGGTCCATTCTCATGATGAGACAATGTTCAGTAACCAGGATAAAGGCATAAGGACTTTTTAATGGT
>JAJOOO010020806.1:0-11206 GCA_029582685.1 Solanum piurae
CCAGTAAAACAAAAGACTCGGAAGTTCAAGCCTGAGTTGAGTTTAAAGATCAAAGAGGAGATTACCAAACAGATCGAGTCTCAAGTAGTGGAGGTGACGCAATATCCGACTTTTTTAGCCAACGTTGTTTCGGTTGCCAAGAAAGACGGAAAAATTAGAATTTGTGTTGATTACAGAGATCTCAACAAAGCTAGTCCGAAAGATAATTTTCCATTGCCGAACATTCACATTCTCATTGATAATTGTGCTAAGCATGAGATGCAGTCATTTGTGGATTGTTATGCAGGTTATCATCAGATCCTGATGGATGAAGAAAATGCAAAAAAGACAGCTTTCATTACGCCTTGGGGTGTATATCATTATCGGGTGATGCCGTTTGGTCTCAAAAATGCCTTTGCTACTAATATGAGAGCTATGACAACCATCTTCCATGATATGATTCATAAAGAGATCGAGGTGTATGTAGATGATGCCATAATCAAGTCCCGCGAGAGAGTTCAGATCACTTGACTCATTTGAGAATTTTTTTTGATCGTCTATGCCGATACAATTTGAAGTTAAATCCCGCCAAGTGCACTTTTGGAGTGCCAGCTGGCAAGCTGTTGGGATTTATAGTCAGCATGAGGGGCATTGAGCTTAACCCTTCCAAGATCAAGGCGATCTAGGAATTACCTTCTCCGAGTACCAAGAAAGAGGTGATGAGTTTTCTGGGAAGGTTCAACTACATCAGTCGATTTATAGCTCAGTCGACCGTGGTGTGTGAGCCAATATTCAAGTTGTTGATAAAGGATGGCTCGACCAAGTGGACCGGAGAATGTCAAACTGCTTTTGATGCCATCAAGAACTATTTGTCCAATCCACCGGTGTTGGTCCCTCCTCGAGAAGGGAGTCCGTTATTGCTATATTTATTTGTCTCGGATAATGCATTGGGATGCATGCTTGGTCAACATGATGAGACTGGGAAGAAGGAGTGAGCCATCTACTACTTGAGCAAAAAATTCACTCCGTATGAAGCTCGTTACACCCTCTTGGAGAGAAAGTGTTGCGCTTTGACCTGGATTGCTCAGAAGTTGAGACATTATTTGTCTTCTTATACAACATAGCTTATCTCTCGAATGGACCCGTTAAAGTATATTTTTCAGAAAGCAATGCCGACCGGGAAGTTGGCTAAATGGAAAATGCTTTTGAGTGAGTTTGATATTGTGTATGTGACCCAGAAGGCGATTAAAGCACAAGCCTTGACTGATCATCTTGCAGAGAATCCAGTTGATGAATAGTATGAACCGCTCAAGACTTATTTTCCCGATGAAGAAGTTTCGTTTGTGGGTGAAGATATTTTTGAAGCATACCCTGGTTGGAGAGTATTCTTTGATGGAGCGGCGAATCACAAAGGGAAAGGTATCGGAGCGGTCTTAGTATCAGAGTCCGGTCAGCACTATCATATGGCGGCAAAACTCCGATTTAATTGCACGAATAACATGGCTGAGTATGAAGCTTGCATTCTCGATCTGAAGATGGCAATTGATATGAATGTTCACGTGTTGTTGGTTATTGGAGATTCGGATCTGCTGATTCACCAAGTTTAAGGAGAATGGGCCGTGAAAAACCCAAAGATCACACCGTATGTGCAGTATATACAGAAGTTGTGCAAAAGGTTCCTCAAGATTGAGTTCATACATACTCCCATGACACAAAATGAGTTAGCCGATGCTCTTGCCACCATTGCCTCGATGATTAAACATCCAGATACAAGTTATATTGATCCCTTGGATATAGAGGTAAAAGAGCAGCATGTCCATTGTTCACATGTTGAAGCAGAACCAGATGGTTTTCCTTGGTATTTTGACATCAAGAAGTATTTAGAGACCGGGACTTATCCTGAGAGTGCAACGTTCAACCAAAAGAAATCGATACGCCGTATGGCCCTCAATTTCTTTGCAATTGGGGAAATCCTTTATAGGAGGACTCCAGATTTAGGTCTTCTCAGATGTGTTGATGCTAGTGAAGCTACAAAGCTTTTGGAACAGATACATGCCGAAGTTTGGGGTACTCACATGAATGGGCTCACTTTGGCGAGGAAGGTCCTCCGAGCTGGTTATTTTTGGATGACTATGGAGCATGATTGTTGCAAGTTTGTGTAGAAGTGTCACAAATGTCAAGTGCATGGTGATTTGATTCGAGTGCCGCCTCACAAAATTAATGAAATGAGTTCACCTTGGCCGTTTGTAGCTTGGGGCATGGATGTCATTGGTCGAATAGAGCCAACCGCCTCTAACGGACACAGATTCATTTTGGTTGCCATCGACTACTTCACCAAGTGGGTGGAAGCAACTTCATATAAGTCGGTAACCAAGAAAGTTGTAGCTGATTTTGTTCGCAACAATTTGATATGTAGGTTTGGGGTACCAGAATCCATCATTACTGATAATGAAACAAATCTTAACAGTCATTTGATGAGAGAAATATGTGAACAATTCAATATTACTCACCGAAGCTCAACCGCCTATCGTCCTCAAATGAATGGAGCGGTAGAAGCCGCCAACAAGAACATAAAGAAGATTTTAAGGAAAATGATTGATAATCGCAGAGGTTGGCACGAGATGCTGCCATACGCTTTGTTGGGTTACCGAACAACTGTCAGAACATCAGTTGGAACTACTCCATAGTAACTAGTATACGGAACAGAAGCAGTTATACTTGCAGAAGTTGAAATACCTTCATTGAGAATCATCCAAGAAACTGAATTGAGTGATGATGAATGGGTTCGCAAGCGGATTGATCAGTTAACAATGATTGATGAGAAGAGAATGGTTGTTATTTGTCATGGTCAACTGTATCAACAGAGAATGATTCGTGCTTTCCACAAAAAAGTAAGAGCCAGAATATTCGAGGTTGGTCAGTTAGTTCTCAAACGCATTTTCCCTAATCAAGATGAGTACAAAGGAAAATTTGCACCAAATTGGCAAGGACCCTACATGGTTCGCAAAGTGTTATCTGGAGGTGCCTTAGTCTTGTCAGAGATGGATGGCACAGAATGGCCGAAACCGATAAACTAAGACGCTGTCAAGAGATACTACGTGTGAAACTTCAGCTTGTATTCCTGTTATTTCCTTGTAATCATTTTATTTGCTTGTAATCTCTTCATTTAAAATTTTATTTCTTTTGTAATGAACTACGTTTGACCTGAATTCTAAAAAATGTGATACGTAGGCGGTCTATGTCGGCCTCGGTCACCCTTTTTTTCCCTTTAAATATTTTCTTGTATTTGAACTACGTTTGACCTAATTCCTGCCTCAACGGGATACGTAGGCGCCACAAGGGCTCAGTCATATCTCCCGTAAGATTTCTATTTCTCTTTACAATAGAAACTGGGACAGAATTTTTGAGACCCTCTCAAAAATTCTCAAAAAGAAGATCTCTCCAACAAGTCAAGACTGAAGTCACATTGAGAGTTGTAACTGGGACATAATTTTTGAGAAGATCTCAAAAATTCCATGATTTGTTCATCAACAGTTCAAGAAAATCCAAGACAGTTAATTGGGATAGAAATTTTGAGATGGACTCAAAATTTCTACAGGGTTTATCGACAGTTTAGAACAACTTTGAATACTTCCCAACAAGTAATCAGATGGACCTCGATGCGTCAACTCCAAATGACGTTCATTAAGCTTGACGTGACATGACACTTGGCAGTGATTTTTTCCAAACATTACTTTGAAAATCTATTTTCCTTAAAAATTTCCCCCCCATGTTTCAAATATTTTCTTTGCATAAAAATATTTTGTCTGATCTATCAAGAAGCGGGAGATCGGAGAAGTCAATCGGAGTTAGCAAAACAAAGAGCAGACAACCGGAGAGATCGACACAAATCAATTCATTTTTTAAAAAACTAACAATTTTTCTGTGGATGCAGGTCTATAGGTTTACCTCAAAATCAGCATATTCAATCATTCAATGAATATGGAGAAGTCAAAGGGCGAAGAGCTCCCCAAAATTGACAATTTTTCTGTGGATGCAGGAGATATTTTGTGCTTCTTATACCAAAGAATTAGGAATATGAGTAGCAATATTTCATTCAAATTCCCAACAAAGAGAAGATCATAATGAACATTGCAACTATGTTTGGAGATGGAACAAACGAAAACCACGAAAAGAGCAATATTATTATTTTCCAGCAACTAAAAACACCTGGAGGACATTTATCTGCATCATATTATTAGACATGATAGTATTCTTACCCGGAGAGTCATTTTTATCTGTATTGGCGAATGAGACGATACCACTACTCGGAGAGTCCTTTATATCGTATTGTCAAATGAGATGATACCACTACTCCGAGGGTCATTTTATTTATATTGTCGATTGAGACGATATGGCCATCCAAAAGATACCCAGAAGATTACCTATGTTGCTCGGTGAAGAATTATCTTCGTTCGGTATCAGGAAGCATCATCATCAAAGGAAATCATGCATTGCAAGAAAAGGAAATCATGGCAAGAGAAGAAAGTCACGCATCGCGAAGAAATCATCCATAGCAAGAGGAAATCATGCACAACAGAAAGAAAGAAGTCATGCATCACAAAAGAAGTCATGCATTGCAAGAGAGAAAAGTCATGCATCGCGGAGAAGTCATGCATAGTAAGAGAAAGAAGTCATGTATTGCAAGAGAAAGAAATCATGCATCGCAAGAGGAAGAGTCATGCATTGCAAAAGAAAAGAGTCATACATCGCGAGGGAAAAAGATTCATGCATCACGAGAAAAGAGATTCATGCATTGCAAGAGAAGATTCATACATTGCAAGAGAAGATTCATGCATCGCGGGAAAATAATTCATACATTGCAAGAGAATGATTCATGCATAGCAAGAGAATGAGTTATACATCGCAAGATAAAGATCTACCCATCACAAGAGAGTTAACATCAACTTCATCATTTTCCTTTGCAAAGACGACATCAAGAGAACTATCAACATATTACATCAACCTATTTTATTACTTTGACATCAAAAGAAGAGTGCATTGAAGATTATATTGCAAATATGAGGCACAAACTTTATTTTGCTCTACGTCAAACCCGATGGATTTGACGTTAAATGTTCAAGGAGGGCAATTAAGTGTCAACATGGTAAAAGACACTGTCACTTCCACCACAATCAAACCACACCCCTATCAGAAGACATGTGGGTTTTCTTTTGGGTTTGTCGGTTTCAGTTTCGCATTCGAAATTTTTTGGGTCTCTACCGAAAGCAGCTTTCCAATCTGAGTGACAATGCACCAAGAGCTTTGAAAATCATGTCCGTGTAAATTCTTAATTATGGGTGTGAAGCGCGCCATATTCATGGCTAAGAAGTTACAAGCCTCTTTTTCATACTCGACTTACTTTGTCACTTTTCTAGAACCAAATGTTATCTTGCATAATAGATTTCCTTTTCAACCGATACACTCGAACAACAAACAGCCCGATTCCCTAGGTCGAGGGATATGTAGGCGGGCTCAATGTAGAAAACTCGGCGGTATACCATCATTCGCTCTTAAATCTTATTCTCGAGCATTTCGGTCTCTTCATAATCTGATATTGGGATGACTTATGAATTCTTTCAAATCGTGCATCAAATCAAGAATATCGAACTACAAATGGCCTGAATTCTCATATAGCCTGAGATATGTAGAAAACCCACTTTCGGGGTTCGTCCATAATCCCTAAAGTCCGTACCAAATCCCTTTTACAAAAGATGAAGGTGTGGTCGGTCAAAATTGTATTAGTCAATTTCATTTTACTCGAATTTCTGGACAGTTGTTGACACCCAATTTTGACCATCCTCGAGAAGAATTAATCTTCGAGCTTCTTTAATTTCAAATGATTTGGAATAATTAATTTTATAAAAATTCAAATATTTTTGAAGTTAATTTTTGGGTAATTTTAGTCATTTTATGACTTTTAAATAATAAATATATTTTTATATAATTAGTATATTTTGTAAATATTCAAAAAATCGAGTAAAAAAAGATTTTACTTTTACATAAATTTCCTACTAATTAGTTTAGCTATATAATAAATTATATTTCGAATTAATTAGTATATAACTAAATTAATTATTCTATTTCGTTGAAATTAAGAAGCTCGTTAATTAATTCATCTTATTCAAGTCTTAATCAAACTCAATTTGGCCACATTCCTAAATTTATTTGGCTATAAATGTAATCTAATAGCCATGTATGTAATTGCAAATTAGCAACTCCTTTTAACGTTTGATTTGTTGAGGAAACAATTTTGGGCCTTTATTTTCTTTACAATCGGCCCACCTTTTTTTAATTTCAAACCAACAACATACATACACAAACATATGCCCCACCCCACTAATTACCCATTATAATTCCTTTTTTTAATTATAACAACCCAATACTTGATTTGATTCCCACAACCGACAACATACAACATCAAATACCCAATACACGACCCCACATTGTCTTTCTTCTTCAACAACGCTTCCAGCAACGTGAAGCGGCGTCAAATAGACGGAACAGTAGTAGCAAAATGACCTCAACAATAACAGCAAACGACGGCTGCTTGATCACAATTACAACAACAATCCCAAATGGCGTGAGCTAGCCAGTGCAGTACACTGCAACGCATTGTCGTCTTCTTCTTTTTCCCTCTCCAGCTGTGCGACTTCAGCAGCAAAAACACCTGCCAGCAGCTGTGAGTCCGTCCTTGTGGCCTTAGGATGGAGCCACGTCGCGCCCAAGGACGAGTAAGTTGATCCCAGCCGTCTATCTCACCATTTCCACTTTCGGAATGGGTTGAATCTGCAGAGAAAATGTGCCTCACCGAATTAGTGAAAGATTTTCAAGTTCGAATTTTCGAAATGGGCTCTTCGAATCCGAATTTTTATCGGTTTCCCCCCATTTTGGAACCCTAAGCTTCCCCTCTATAACTAGTTTCTTACTGTTCATTGTTTTGGGGGGAGTGGGATTTGAGCAAAAATATTAAAAAAGAAAATGCAACAAAAATAGCTACAAAGTATCTAGAATTACATTCAAAAAAGAAAAAAGCAACTAGTTTCTGTCTAGGTATTATTCTCCCTTTTTCTCGCCATTGTTCATTCGAGTACAAGATTCTGTCCCAATTTTTGTTCGTTGATTCGTGTTCGAGCTTCGTGGTAGAAGTTGCTGCTCCTCTACTCGTTTTGTCTCAGAACGCTGCTCCAAGAAAGTGAAATTTCTCCGGGTTCACTATGAGCTCCTACCACCTTTTCCTTGCATTTTGAGAGAGCCATAAAGGCTCAAATCCTTCTTTTCGAGTCAGCCGACAAGTGAAATCGAAGAATAAGTCCGAGAATTTGGCGTACAGGTGTTCGGAGCAGATTTACGAGATGATATACACTAGTATACATCTAGTGTATACGAAAGTGGGAAACTGGGCCTAAAACCCCCAAATTCCAAAAATTGTATTCTGTTATTTTTGGGCCTAAGCCCTTGTTATTTTACTTATTATTGTCTTGTTAGAATTTAGGACAGGTGGCAAGAATTGAGCCTTTTGGCCCAAAATGAAATTAAGCCCAAGTGCTGGTCCAGGCGAACAGAAAATCAAACTTGGGCCCAACGCCTTCTCTCTCTTCATTTTATTCGTATTTCGTATTTGTTTAATTATTTATTTGCTAGTTAATTCTAAGGTTTCCTCCTTGATTCAATTCCCCCAAAAATGAGTTAACCATAACTGTTAAAATCAAATAAGTTTATTTCCATTTTATTTTGACTTTGAAACATTTAGTATTTTTACTTAAACAACATCTTTATTCCCTTTTTTCTGAGAAAAAGTGAGTTCAAAAGTTGCTTATTTTTTCTATTTATTCAAGTAAGCCTATTTTTTTTTTAAAAAAAAATAGTAGCCAAATAGTTAATTATCGGATAACCGCATGTTAGCGGGCGTTTTGGGTGCTTTCAAACCCTTTCCGAAATGCTAATATGAACCCCGAACCCCGTTGAATATTTTCATTAGATTTCTGTTTTAATCTTTTGAAAAAGTAGTTTTTTCTTGATTTTTCTTAAAAATTAAGTGGCGACTCTTAAAACTAGTCTTAGTCTATTTTTAAATAAAACAGAATGACGACTCTGCTGAGGATTTGAATGGTTCTAACCTTAAGATTAATTATTTGGCTATGTGTTTAACTGTTTACTTGTTTAAATTATCGTATCTTATATTAATTGTGGCATTCATGGCACCCGATTCTGCCAAACGGCAAATAGATTGCATTAGGAAAAAGGCGGTTACGTGGCTTACCACGACTGTCCGTCAGAAAAAACACAAGTTGAATTTCTTGAAAGTGATAAACGAATAGTTGGCTTGCGATCATTCAACGTCGTTTATTAATCTTCACCCCGTTGTTTGTCCGACTCGGGTAACCGTCATTTCTAAACCAATTCTAGTCAACCTAGAGTAGAGCGAAACCAAATCCAAATCTAAGCATTAGCCTAAGACGACTTAATACCCAAGGCGTATTAAGTCCATTAGTAAAACCGCCAAAAATCATGTCCAAGGTCCATGACCTAACGACATATCATATTATTTGATATTTGAAAGATGTATGTGTGGAAACCTGATTGTTGCCTATTTGGGGGGAGGGAATCTTAACTGTGCTTTATTTTGTAGGTATGGATCAATTTCCTAAATTCGACATGGTAGTGGAAGCTCCAGTTCTGCTCAAGATGTGGTACAACAACCTCAGTACGTTTCACAAAAGGGACCTCAACAAACATGTAAGGGCCTTAACAGAACTCATTAACATGGTTGGGTGGCTCGAGCTAATTAAAGTCCTCACGAGTTATTAGGACAATGAGAAAATGGTGTTCCGATTTGGAACCATGGAAATCACCCCGACAATTGAGGAAATTCGAGACGGAATAGACACAGTCGGTACAGGGCTCGAAAGAAGAGTGAGAAAATAGGAAAGAATCTTAATCCCTAACAAGCCTACTCTCAAGGATATTATAAAGTGACTCGAATTAAGAAAAGATTACGCCTTCTGGGCCGAAGGTTCTAGCGTTTCTTTTATGGATCTCTATGCTAGATTCGGGGATGCAAGCTTTTATGCGAATTACAACCAAGAGTTCAGGGTCACTTTCAGAGAATGGAACGAGATCAGACCTTTGGCATTTACTATCGCGCTATTAGGTACCATGGTTTTTCCCCAAGGCCCGAGCCTCAGCATCAACACTCGAGTAATAATGCTTGCACATACTCTTTTTCACGGGCATTTGAACCAAGGGCAAGTGAAGTATTATCCTATCGCGCTTGTCATCCTGTCTGACATGTACCGTGCTTTGGGAAAATGCAAAGAAGGACATCGCTACTTTCAGGGCTGTAATCTCCTTCTTCAATGGTGGATACTAAGCCACTTAGCGAAGGGACATGGGACTCAACAACTACATACCCTCGATGATAATAATTCTCTTAAGGGTTTGAATGATGTGCTGTTTTGGGTAGATTTAGAAAATAGGAAGACTAGAGGAAGATGGGCTCAAATTTTCTCCGAGTTGAGAGAAGAAGATATTTAGTGGATGTTTGATCGCTTCATCTCAAAAGATGCCATAGTACGGGGACACATACAACTCGTACTTCCTCTACCAGGTATTCGGGGTATCCGCCCCTACGCACCCATCCGGGTCCTGAGGCAGTTCGAAAGAAGACAAACTACTCCCCTAAATGCATACTACCGTATCTATGTGTTCGACATCGGGGATGATAGAGTGCATGAGGCTTCAGAGATGCTAAGAGAATGGAAAAAAATAGTACGAATGGATGACAAAACTATTGTCGTGGACCGGTTCAACGCCGGGCATGATAAAACTTACAAGGCTTGGTTGAAAGGTAATCTGGAAGGTATCTCATTCCCGATCCCAAACACTTATCGCAGTGTGGAGGACAAAGAGTCTAAAGATTTGATAGAATTAAGGGAGGTAAAAAGAGAAGCTCAGGAAATGTACAATGAATTTCTGCGAAAGCAAGAGGAGGATAAATACGCCCTCGAGAGCGTAACTCAAGAATTAGAGAGCTTGAGAAGCGATTTGGGAGAGCTCAATTTATGGATTGGAGATAAGAAAAGTGGAATGTGTCTTGAGGACTGGGAAGAGAAAGGTCGCCGGAGCGAAGGATATTTGCTAATGATCTAATACAAGCTTCAACATCTTATGGCACAGAACAAGATGAGCAGATCGGAAGTAGGGCCATCGGGGACAGCTTAGTGGACTTCGCCCCTGCGTGAGTTTTTCTATATGTACTTGTTGTTGTTTGCCCCTGTGTGGGCTTGCCTTTCTTATATTTTGGCACTCTTTTCAAATGACCCTTGCGTGGGCCTTTCCTTTGGTATTTCTCGTTTATTCCCTACTTCCCCTGCTTATTTTCGCTCTTTGGACATCATTTTATATGCGAAATTTGCCTTGGGGTAACAAAATGGTTCAATTCTACACATACATCTTTCAAATATTCTAGGCCTACCCTTGGCATAAAAGGGCCCCCTACTTGTTTAGGACGCGCGTTAGCCGCTTGTTTGCTGTAACTGTTTATGTGATTTTGTTGCTTTGAATGAGGACAGTTTTAGCCCACTCCTTTTCAAAAAAATTCTGAAATCTCCACAATTATAAATACAAGTCACTACCCCAAAATGTCCGACAAAAGTTTCCTGAGTCTTGAGTTTCTCAGCCAAAAATAAAATCTCACTACCAAATCCTAAAACATTACGATATCATCTCAGGAAAAGTAAAATCACAGCTAAGATGGAAAAAGGCAAGAGTATCGACATGGAGTTAACTGAGGAGGATTTGAGAATGGAATTGCAGCGGCTCAGACATGAGATCCAAAAAACCAGAGAAAGAAGAGTAGAAGTGGAGATCGCCACCGCGGTCGCACGAGCCACAAATGCGGCACTGGACGAGGAGTTGGCGGCCAAGATGGCTAGACACGCTACTGTGAATGAAGAGACAACCGCTATGCGGAAGGGAGACGATGTCTTCAAAGAGAGTATAGCCATGAGGCTTCAGAGGCTACGAGAAGAATACCCTATTTTGGATAACACAGTCCCTGTCCCCGAAGACACTTACCCTGGGGCTACTGAAGAAGATACTGAGGAGGAAATTGTCTATAAACCTCCTTTTCAGGGACGGTGGAAAGAGGAGAATGAGGAAAATCACCCTCGAAGCATATGAGTTT
>JAJOOO010020807.1:0-13865 GCA_029582685.1 Solanum piurae
GTAAATGAGGATATCATCAATAAAGATGATAACGAACAAGTCCAAGTACTGCTTGAACACTCTGTTCATCAAATCCATGAAAGCTGCAGGAGCATTGGTTAGTCCAAATGACATGACTACAAATTCATAATGACCATACCGAGTCTGAAGGCTGTCTTAGGAATGTCACTATCTCTGACTTTAAGCTGATGATAACCTGATCTGAGGTTTATCTTTGAGAAATGACTAGCACCCTAAAGTTGGTCGAACAAGTCATGAATCCTGGGGATGGAATACTGATTCTTGATTGTGACCTTGTTCAATTTCCTATAGTCAATGCACATTTTGAGAGAACCATCTTTCTTCTTTACAAACAACACTGGTGCACCCCATAGAGAAATACTAGGTCTGATGAAGCCTTTATCTAGAAGGTCTTTCAACTGCTCTTTCAATTCCTTAAGCTCAGCTGGAGCCATTTTGTAAGGAGGAATAAAGATAGGTTGGGTATCTGGAAGGAGATCAATGCCAAATTTGATTTCCCTTTCGAGATGAATTCTGAGAAGATCTTTTGGGAACACTTCTCAAAACTCACTGACTACAAAAACTGACTCAAGAGTTGGGGATTCGGAACTAGAATCCTTAACCCGAACTAGATGATAGAGATGACCCTTAGAGATCATCTTTCTAGTCTTAAGGTAAGAAATGAATCGATTCATAGGCGCTAAATTACTACCCTTTTATTCTAAGATTGGTTCGTCTAGAAGTTGAAAACGAACAATCCTAGTTCTACAATCGACTGAGGCATAACAGGAATGTAACCAATCCATGCCTAAAATAACATCGAAGTCTACTATTTCTAACTCTACAAGATCTGCTGAGGTGACTTTCTGAGAGACCGTGACAGGGCAATTTCTGTATACCCGTCTAGCTATGACTGGGTCACCAACTGGAGTAGAGACTGAGGAGGTTCTAAGAGAGTTTCTGGACTAACATTGAAGTTGACTGCTATATAAGGAGTAACAAAAACCAAAGTATCCCCTGGATCTAACAATGCATAAACATCAGATCAAAGACTCGTAACGTACCAGTGACTACATTACGAGAATCTTCCTGATCTTGACGAGCCTGAAGAGCATAGATCCTGTTTTGGCACTATCCACCACATGTACCAGATGAGGTACACTGCTGAGTCGGGCGACCTGCTGGTGCTGCTGAAGTTGTAGACTGAGCTCAACCATTATTTCCTCCTTGACCTTGTAAGGAAAAACAATCCCTTAACCTGTGACCAGACTGACCATACCCAAAAAATCCTTTTTTTCCTGCAAGACACTCGCCTGGATGGTTCTTACCACACTTTGGACAAGTTGGGTAGGTCCTATTTCATGAAACACTTCTCTGAGATTTAGAGCCTGGTGCCCTACTATTATGATATTGTCAAAACTGTGAGTGATTTCCACCACCCGATATCTGTTGAGAGTACTCATAGTTCCATGTTCTAGCTTTCTTGTTTACCTTAGCGATTTCCCTAAGCTTATCTCCTTCAACCTGCTGATTGTTCTGGTTGGTCACACTTTGAGCCAATATTTGGATGACATTCCTGAATTCAACATTTGAGACTTCTTATTCTAGAACTAGAGGAACTGCATTAGCATTGCGTGCATTAGCATTCCTTGCGTAAGCTCTACGAGGAGGCATGATCTTAAGCGCATAATGATGGATTAGAAAGGAGATCATACCAACGCACGATAAAAATATCAAGAAAGTGAAGTTTTCCTAAAACACTTGATAGCCTCCCTCTCATTAGATGTGCTGCACTTCACACCCATAAAAAGGACTCTACTTAGTGCGGCTTTTCAGACATCCTAGGACTCTTAAACCTAATGCTTTGATACCAAGTTTGTCACGCCTCGAGCTACCCCCGAGACGCGACCACGGGACGTAGGATCACAAGTGATCCCAAGCTAACCCTGCTGGCATGATAATGAGCATACTAAAAATAATAAACTGATGCGGAAGATAAATCATAAATAAAATAAAAAGAATGGGGAATACCTATATACTATAACTGAGATATTTGAAAAATTGATGAGTTCAATACAAGAAAGATATTAACTCAATAATAAGTTGAATCTAACTATGTTTGAAATAAGCCTCTAAACTGACTAGAAATATTGGGACATGCCCCAACTAGATCTGGCAAAACTGAAACTAAAGAATAGAAATACTGAAAAGAAACTCATGACTATTGTCCTCGGAGAATGAGGACTCACCACTGATTCTGCTAAACTGGAGATCGGGAATCGATCTAGGCGTGATCTGGATGTTGAGAACCTGAACCTACATCATGAGAAGTTGTAGCGCACGTATGCGTAAGTACTTGAAAGGTACTGAGCATGCAGGATAGAGTAAAGCTGAAATAAATATATAACTGAACAAAGCAAATAAGCAATGATATAATCTGAACATGATATAGATACTGAATGCTAAGAACTGAGCTAACTGATGCAATGACCAAATTTATAACATGTTGATACTGAATACTGACTGTACTGAAATATGGTCAATGCAATGGAGTCTGACAGAACTGTTGGAGCTACTAATAACCGACATAAAATCACATGAGCTAATTGTAGAGTCTGATGTATACGCCCCATTGAGAGGACTCAATATACCTTGCCAGAGGTATAGAGGCATGCTGACATGATCACTAAACTGATGTTGCCCACAGAGGGGACTTACACCTACGTGGCTCGTAGTTTTGGGACTATATGGGTACGGTGAACCCTAGTCCAACTCGGTATTATGCTACTCCAAATGAATTAAGTAGTTAACTGGTTATGAATGAATTTCTGTAAATATTGGATAGCTCGAACTGAACATGCAAACTGAGAATGCAACAATTAATCTGATAATGGTGTATTCATAAACTGAGGCATGTATAACTGAATACTGAAATATCTGACTTAGCATGTGTAATTCAAGAACTAAAGAAATGCATCGCTAGGGTTCTGAAATTCATGCAATAAACTGATTAATAATGTGATAATTTGATTTGGAACATTTAAATAACTAATTTATGATGATCTGTTGAGATTCTAGAAACTCTAAGTCTGTTCATAATCATGGAATCAAGAATCTGACTGAATTCTAGGGACCTAATGGGCGAGAGGAACCCACTAGTGAAATCCCACATACTTGGTGACGAATTTCATGGAGAAATCTTTCAATTTCAGGGATGGAACTGATAGAACCTTGTTGCGTTCTTAAACTAGGGTTCTTGAGCTTTATTCTCCTCTTAACGTTCTAATTCTTCTAAGTTTGATTAATGATTTGACTTAGGTAAGTTCTAGTTATGTTTCTAGGCTTAAACTGACTAAAATCTCATGATTTAGGGTTTAAACGACGTATCTTAGGGGTTAAATGAAATAGGAAAAAACCAAAAGACCCCTGACTTAACTGCTGTCGGAGTGATCGACGGATTGGACTGACGGGCCATCAATCAATCGACGGTCCGTCGGTCAAGTCTGCCCAACATAGCTTCACTAAAATGAGCATAAATTTTCACTCGAAGGTCGGATTTTAGCAAACTTAGTGGCGTTAGAAAGAGGATTCAATTATCTATCATATCATAGGTCATGGGACACATAATTCCTTTTGTGCTAAAAGTTATGACCATCTGAAGTTAACCCATAAATAATTTTCAGCTAACTGGCTGCTGACCCTCATCTACGGTCAGACCTACGGACCGTGCATCGAATGACGGTCTATGCTGGTCAACTGTAGTTCGTGTCAGAGTCTGGGTAAAGGAGTCTTGATCCACGGACACAGACCATGGATCGTGGTCTGACCTACGGATCGTGGGTCTGTCCGTGAGTCGAGACTTAGCCTATTTTTCTAAGTTGGGTTGGAGAGGGGTTGCAGTGGTGAACCACGGACCACCAGCACGGACTGTGGTCTGACCTACGGTCCATGGATGGCGACCGTAAGTTGCACCTGCAACATCTCAAAATCTGCATTTTGGTTTGTTTCGGATACAGGGTGTTAGAAGATGTCACAATTCAAAATTCGACACCGATAGATAAGACAATACTTAAACAATTAGTTCGAAAGGTAGAAAATGAGAAATTTAAATATTTATTCAAAAGCAGAAGTAAGTCTTGATTATATTCTTTCATAAAAACTAATACGATAAGTGGAAAGATAGAGTTAATATCCGAAAAATTGGTGACATAAATACAAGCCTCTAAGAATCTCCTAGTATATATAACAACGAGTGTTTAAAAATGAGAAAGACATGAATAAAACATAAGATAAGATTTTTAGCAGTTGCACAACAGCCAAGTAGCTATCTCAAAGACTTGATAAACTCTAAACAACTGCGACGATCAGCCACCACTCCTACCGAGCACACAACAAGGTGAATAAAATGCATTACATTGAGTATTACGAAATAGAAATATATCACCAAGTTTGTACAGAATCAGAAATTCCTAATACAATTGAGGGTGGTGTTCTGGTGAAAACAAAGAGGAGAAATGAAGTTCGATGGGGAAAGGTTGAAGGCTAGTGCAGATGTCAACTCCGAATTTGAGCTCAAGACTTCTGTTTTTGCCTTGTATGCCCTGTTTTTTAATATGTTACTGGTGTAGAAATGTGTGCATCACAAAGAAAAAAAGAGAGATATATGCATTTAAATATATGCTGAAATACTTTTGAGACAACAATAAGGCCTATATCAATGTTTGGGGGTGGGTGAGAGTAATAATATAATGGAGTAGTTCAATTATCAAGACCGAGTCTGTTTGGAAAGCCATCAGATAATTAGTTCACCTCTCTCAAGACTGGGTCTGTTTGGGAAGTCATCCCAATCTCGCTCACCTATATCCTCCATCTGTCAATCTCGTTCTCTAGATATACAAATACATATGTATATCAATTGTATATATACAACTATTATACATATACATTTTGCCTCTCTCCACTCTCTGCTCTCTCTCGCTCGCCTCTCTTCTCTCTCCTATCTCTCTCTCCCTTTATCGCTCGCTAAATATACAAATACATATGTATAGCAACTACATATATAACATCATTTGATAGATATACAGATACAATTCGACAGATATACATATACAATTCGCTTCTCTCCACTCTCCTTCCTCTCCCAATCTCATTCGCCTCTCTCCTACATATAACATGTAGCTAGGAATTGTAATTAACAAACTATAGCTATGAAGCATAATTAAGTTATTTATAAGTGGCTATATGCGAAAATTCTCCTTTAAAACTAAGGCTTATAAGCCCAATCCAAATAAGTCGTTGGCCCTTGAGGTTTGATCTGGGCCGGTCAGTGTTAGCCCATGGATCAAAACTATTTGTTTAAGGGTAACCCATAGAAATATCACTTGTGTATGAGCTAATTACTAAGATGCATATGTTGTAATATTATGAATCTTACCAGATTTTGGTACGCCCAAATAAACTGTTTAGTGAGGTCTGTTGTTTATTTATACTTATAATTTTCAGAAGACAACCCTATATATATGATAGAATTGTTTTACGAAGTGGGTTCATATGAATCCTCTTGACCCAATGTAGGTTTGCCCCTGGTCATAACCGTCCGATGGTAATAAAAATTCTTTTATTCTTTACTAAAATTAGAAAGCTCTGATACCCAATGTAGGTTTGCCTCTGGTCAAAAGAAAAATACAAGTCTCATATGACATTGTTTCTAGAGTAGAACAAAATCATAAACAGGAGTAAGAAGGTCTGATGAATTGACAAACAACTACCTCACAAATCTCCAAGAAGCCTTGGAAAAGAAAAGAATATATCACAAAGGTCCGGGCTAGTAACCTACAAAACAAATGTAGTAGCAAGGGGTGAGTACCAAACCACGCGGTACTCAGCAAGCAAACCTCTAAACACAAGTTAAGGGAACAGAATACGGGTACTCCTTACACACCAACCGAACCTCCACAACTACCACCTGCATAAAACCAGCCCAACCTAATAGCTCACGGTTTACATAACACATAGCTCAACAACAACACTTTAACAAATTACATATCCTCAACAACAACACTTTAACAAATTACATATCTTTAACAAATTACATATCCTCAACAACAACACTTTACCAAATTACATATCCTCAACAACAAGCTCAGTATTCATCAACCACAAGTTCCACAAAAAGGCACTCACAAGATCAACAACACACGAGATCAAGTTCACTAATGGTAAAGATGTGCAATGCAATGAAATGCAATGTCAAGTATAGTGATGCATGTCTGACCTAATGATACACACCCGCTGTCTCTCAGTTTGGGACCCATGGGGGACATATCTGTCCATGCATCCATCGCGGCGCGCGATACGACCCTCGATAATAGTAACCATCGCGGCGCGCGATACGTCCCTCGAAATATAGTATCCATCGCGGCGCGCGATACGTCCCTCGAAATGGTACATCCTCTTTAATTTCTTGTTCTTTCTCAATGCACATAACACTTGTCACAACCATGTCTCAGAACAATGCAAATGACATGTTCACACAAATAATAATGAGATGACCATTTTTATAACATTGTACAATTCACAACAACACAATCATGATACAACTTCAACAATGATTCAACAAGTCTTTCAAACAATTCTCAACACATCACACAAACAACTGATCACATTACTCCCAAACATATACCACAAGGAAATACACGAATTTCATACGCTTAACAAGGGTTTAGAAATCCACTTGCCTCAATCAATCAAGAATTCACTCCGGAACTTGAGCCTTCCCCTTTCGTTGAACATCCAACTCAAAGCAATCTATTCACATTAATAATCAGAATAAGATTTTGAAACTAACAACACTCACATTACTATAGGTCTAGCCTAGACCCAAAAACTCACTCAAATTTATAATCAATTTCCTTATCTTGCTAACATATCAACTCTTATATTTTCCAAATTTCAAGTCTGGGGTTTAATTTCAATATCTCAAAATAACATAATTTTAATGATCTTTATATATATCACAATACACCCACTATTTTATTACATATCTCAATTATTACCAAAACTTGATTTATAATATGATGTTGTACTACGAAAGAACAAGCATGTCCAGAATTAAACTATATCAAGAGCCGAAGTTATGAGAACTTATATACGAAATTGAAACTGTTGTACAACAATCCAATCCTATATATATCATTGCAATCATTACCTAATGATTAAATCCTTCATCCTAATAACTAATTAGTTATACCATAAGAGCACCACGTTGCAGCAATTCAGATTTCCAATTTGAAATCATTTTTCTTTCTTTCCTAATACTAATCTATTTGCCAAGATACTACTAAATAAAATCATCGCCGACTTCCAGCCATTACTCCGTATCACGCCACTTTTCATTTAATTTGACTAATATTAATTTAATAATAATGTCATTAAATTATAGCATGCCGTAATAATGTAATGGTATCCGGCATTCACAAGAAATTGGATGTAGAATTGAGAATTTAGATAAGCTTGTACCTGAAATTACTTGCCGTAATGAGACTTTAGGTTTTCCATCCATCGCTGCTCTTGTTAATTTTTTTTTTCTTTTTCTCCTCTGCGTATTTCAAGTTTCAACAGTTAGGGCTTTTGGCCCTTATTTCTTTTATTCATTTATTTATTTATATATTTCTATTATTTTCTTTTTTTTCCCATTATTATTAGCAACAAAATAATCCTTTATTAAATTTGAAAATCGTGTCACTCATTCTTATAAGTCATAAATTGTTTATAAAAGCTACTAAAAGGGTTAATATAAATATAATGATTAAAATTCATAAAACGACTAAGAGGGTCGTTACATGACCGAATTTAAGATATTACACAAATTTTTAAACTTTAATATCATTATTTTGATGTGTTTGTTTATTTATTTTATTTTAAAAAAAATCTGAAAAATAAGGTTTCCATATGTTTAAATTTTAAATAAAATTGTAAATTTATTGTATTTCTTAGTTGTATTTTTATCAATCCTTCAATTTTTACCTAGTCTAAATATAATAGTATATACTATAAAAACAAGAGAAAAAAAATCAAATTAGCTCAACATTTATTCTAATTACCCTCAAACTCTTATAACTTATTCCTCCTAAAATTTCTTTTTCAATTCATTTATTTTTGTGTATGCACGTACTCCCACACGTTTTTTCCTTCTTTTTTTAAAATTTTTTTTTTCTTTTCTTTTGTATTTTTCTGTCCTTATAACTCTTAACCAAATATTTTTAAAATGTTCAACAAAACTCTATTCACTCTCTTGCGCTCCGTTAAATTAGCACCAGACTCACATCCGAAAAAATTATAAAAACATAGATACAGTATAGGAAAAGGTAGAGAAGAAACAAAAGAAAAAGAAAAAAACAAAGGCAAAAAAAACAAGATAGTAGAAAAAAATCAATTGAGTAGGAAGTTGGAATTGTGATCTTATTTACACTGCTAGTTTGGATGTTAGCTTTGAAGGTTCGTTTCTCTTGTTATTATTTTTATTTTTATGTTTTATATAAGTCAAGTTTATTTAGTTATGGATCATTCAAGATCAAGTTGTGGTTGTTTATGTTGTCATTTGTATATTAATTTCATGTTGAAATAATATTATAGAGTTTCCCTATGTTATATTTGACTTTAAATTCACTTATTTATTTAGTCATTGTTTTATGTTATTTTTTCATGATTATGATTATAATTTGTAAATACAAATAGAAATGACATATATTGGGTTGTAAATATTCTTTAGGGATTTGGACTATTTCTGACATATAATATGATAAAAAGGAATGATATATTTATGGTGAGCGCTCATTTAAAATATTCTGGTCTAAGCATTTTATATGACTCATGTCATACGCAGTATTTTGTGAGATATATGTTAAATTTAAATTTTACTGACAATTTCTTAAAGGTTTTTAAAAGTTTTTTTTTTTATGAATAATTTGTTGAAAGAAACAAATATGACATTGAATATTTATTTATTTAATAGTGTTAGAATCAAACTATTCGTGTAATTCAATAGGTAATTTTCTTTATATTTGAGAGAATATTTATCTTATTTTATAGATTGGTATGTCAATAAAATGTTAAATTGAATGTTAAATTATTGATTAAAATGTTACTTAAAAATTAATGCAGTTCTGTTTTGATTGTCATAGGATTATCCCTGGCCTAAGTCTAAAATTTATAACTTTTAAATTGATTATCTTTGACCAATAATAAGGGATAAGAAGGAGATGTGAATTAGCTCAAAAAGTAATAAATAAAAATCTCTCTAACATTAAACAAATATTTTTTTCTTTACAAAAGAGTAATAAATAACCATAAGGTTTCAATAAACAATATGATTTTACATCTTTTTGAGACACTTGAAAAAGATTCAATGATGCGGTGACGCATCTTGGTCAAATGATCATATTAATTTTGGTTAATGTAAACTAAAATTTGTAGACAAAATATTAAGGTGATACAATTGAGAGAAGAGAGTAGACCTTAAAAATTGAGAATGCAGTTATGCATTCGATTTGAGATTAATAAATTTTAATAATAAAACATGTGAGCAAACTGTAGCATATAACCGTATATCAAAAAATATTTTAAAGTAAGTATGAGTTAATAAAAGCGACCATGCTAGAATCACGGGACTCGAGGGATGCCTAATACCTTTTCCTTGATCAACATAATTTCACACCCGGTATTTTATTTTTGCAAGCCAAATAAAAAGTCATTTCCTTTTGATTAGGGGTTCAAAAAAGTGACTTGAAACACTATAACTCAATTTCAAGTGGTGGCTCTGAAACAAAAATAAACTAATCCCTTAATCAATACCGTCACTTAAATTGGTAAAATCATTTCCGCTGTCGAGAAAAAGGTGATAGCTATCAACAACGGAAGATCAATAAAAAAATTTTTTTTGAAGAATTATTCCAAGCCAAACTTGAATTTAAAAAAAAACAAGGTAAGTGATTCACAAACTAAGCGTCAACTTGTAGTAGATGTTTATCTGAAGATAGAAATTTGATTTCCTCTTTCAACCCTTTTTTTTGTTACTGCGCTCTTTCTTTTCTGTTTCTTACTACCGATCAACGTGAAACACCACTTTAAAATAGGGAGCAAAATTGGTTCACCAGTTACCCCGTAGCCATTCTCATTTCTTTTTTCAAAATTGTGTTTATCTTTATTTCAGAAAATTTATCAAATTTGGTTGGATAGGATCAGATTGGATCCACATGGACGACCCATGACCCAAAACTTACATGTAGTATCATATAATTCTTTGTTATTTTTCCTGCTTTTTAGTCAATGGGATATCATGAAAAAAGTTGTTTTGATATTTTAATTTGAAAAGTTACTTTAGTATGTACTGACTACGTTGCTTTTTAGTTTCATGTTACGTTTTTAGAGAATCAATTTTATTAATTTTCAAAGTCAAAATTTTATTACATTAATTCGCTATTTTAAAATATAATTTTAGTTATTCAAAAATTACATGAAAAGTACTATAAATTATTACTTTTTGCATATCAATACAATGAAAAAATACATTTTAAAATGTTAGTCCAAATTCATATTGTTTGACTCTTAAAAAGAAAACTGACACCTAGATCGCAAAATGGATGCATGAATGAGTAATTACGTTTGGTGTGAATGAATGCTCATGATTTTAAACATCTTTGTTTCATTAGTATGTATGATTGCATCTGCTACTCTAGAAAGAAATTACAAAACTTTCAAGTGACTTAATGATGAATGAATGATGGTATTCATATTGTACATAAGATCTTTAAGAGAAAATATTTTCTATTATATTAATATCGTGTTAAAAATCACAACAATAATCATATAATATAACACAAAGAAAACCACATAATATACTAACATTATTTAATAGTTAAGTATTTACATCCTGTTTTGTCTCAAATTGTCTTTAAAAACATACATCAATTAGTATATCATATAATTTACATCATATATCATACCAAAAATGAATCACTCGAAAAATGGTTCATCCAGTTACTAATTTACTATTACTCAAAAAATGAAAGCTTAGGAAAACATGCCTATCACCAATTCTTGACTTGGCTCATCTACCTAATAATTGTACTACTATTCGAAAGATGAAACCTTGGGGAACAGGTTTGTCATCAATTCTTGACTTAGTTCATCTATCCATAAATGCACTTATTGGAACAATAATTCAACGTTGAAGTAGGAAATCAAAATTGCCTAGAATTTGTATTGTGAACTTGGGAGTAGGGGTGTGCACTATTTGGATTAAACCGAAAAACCAAATCAAATCAAACCGAATTGTAATTTGGATTGGTTTTTTGGATTTTTGGTTTGGTTTTGAATTTATAAGTTACTTTGTTTGGTTATTTGATTTGGTTTCGGATTTAGAAAAATGAAAACCGAAAAACCAAAAAAAACTGAATTATATATATATATATAAATAGATTAATAATTACACATATAATATTTAGGTTTACAATATAGGTACTAGTAATTCAGTATTACCATAATATTTAGGCCCATATCAAATAACCGCCATCCTATTTCACTAAATTTTAGACATTAGGCTTTACATTATAACTATAAATATCCCATATTACTTGCACTTTCATGAGAAAAAAAAACTAGCAGAATTAGAATTAGCGACGCTAGTTAACTTTTTTACTTTTGCAGTTTACTCTGCGTTCTTGCTTTTAGCTTGCTGCTTCCTTGCATATCACTGCCAGTAAGTTTTTTTTTTTAATTGTTATTCTTATATATTAATCATATAAGCATAAGTTTATTAATAGTTGATTTCTAATAGTTTTCATAGTAATATCTTAACATATATTAAAATCTACTTCTCTTAAATTGAGATGTGAAAAACAATATGCAAATTTTGTTAGTTAATAAATAATAAAGCATGTATGACACCACTTTTGTTAGTTTTACTCGTGATTTTATTGGAAAGGATATTTAAGAGATTCAATATTATTACTTTTTCTTATATGAAATTTTTATTTTTTAAGAATGCAAATATAACTTTGATTATGTTATTAATTATTTATGAAATAAGTTATAACCGAATAGCCAAACCGAAAAAACTAAACCGAAAAGAGAAAAACCTAACCAAACCAAATTTTTTTGGTTTGAATTGGGTTATACTTTTTCAAAACCGAATAATACAAAACCGAACCGAAAAACTGAATGCACACCCCTACTTGGGAGTTAAAAACACGTCACTTTATTGTATTTGTATAAATATTTGTTTGATAGTCCATGGGAGAGAATTGGGGGGGGGGGGAGAAGGGGGTGGGGGAGAGAGAATAAATTAATCTGGTTAAGGCTTTAGGGGTCGTTTTGTAGGTGGATAAATCCAAAGTTAATACGTAAATAACTTGGCTATTCATATATTTAGTTTTATACCATCTTTGGTTTGCGAATAGGATAAAAGTTATTTATGTATTAATTTATGTAATGTTTGATTGGTAAATTTTCAAATGTTATATAAAAATTATTTATGTACTACTTTTATACCGTGTTTAATTACATATTTTGTAATCCTACATTTTTATTTTTATTTTAATCAAAAGCCATCACCAATAGGTTGTGTGCCTACAAGTGTGGGGGGTTTGACTAGACCCTTACCATGTAAAATATAAGTAGAAATACTTACACAAAAGATTAGAGGGGGGCATGGACCTTCCCTCTAACGAGCAAAAGAGATTGATCAAACAATCTAAAGGAAAGGAAGTAGCCTATATGTCACGCCTCGAGCCTACACCCTGGACGTGGCCGGCACTCGAAGACCATTGCTGGTCCCCAAGCGAACCCTCATCCTGGCTGACTCCAAGCGGAAGACTAACTTAAGCATACAAGAGCTTAAAACTGAATAAGAGTTTCTAAACTCAACTTTCCAAATCTTTAACTCAAAAGAAAACTCTGTATAATAGAATATATATACAACTCGCCATAAAAGGCAACTTTAGTCTTCAAAACATTTAACAAAATAAATGAAAAGACTTCTGAAACTCTACTGTCTATCTATGAAGCCTCTAACTGATAAAGATGAAAGCCGGGACAAGACCCACGACATCCTAACAACTGATACAACTGAGAGGTAAATGAAATCCTCCGGAAGCAAGGAGACTTGTCATAGCTAACTGGAACTCCCGGATGTATAAAGAATCTCCTGTTGATGATCCTGAATACTTGTGTCTGCATCATAAGAAGATGCAGGCCAAATGGCTCAGTACGTGGAATGTACGAGTATGTAAGCTGGGAAGCTAAACAACATAGGCTAGAAGAAAAACTAGAATAAATTGAATAACTTACCTCTTTTCAAACTTTCTCAACTCAAGGAATACTCAACTCAAAGATATTTAACTCAAGGATACTCAACTCTTGAATAACTGAACTCAATATAAAGCAATAAGACACATGCAATATATATATAAAACTGGTAAAATAGTATAAACAACTTAGTTCGTTAAGGATAAAACGATAATAAACTCAACTTTACTTATATAAAAGTAATATAACTTTTGTGGGAGGTTCTTTAACCGACAACCACCACTATGAGCCTTAGTGATGATACAACGTTTTACCTCACGTTGCCCAAGGACCATCCTATACCTTGCCATCGATATAGGAAGCTAACACAACGTTTTACCTCACGTTGCCCAAGGACCATCCTATACCTTGCCATCGATATAGGAAGCTAACTTTACTAAGTGGATCCACTAGCTTAACTTCCGTGATCATCTAAAAAGTATGACCCGAGAAATCCCATGTTGGCGCATGGTTCTTATGGAGAGTTGAGTTAATATGAACTCGTGTCCCCAATTCGGTGC
>JAJOOO010020809.1:0-13525 GCA_029582685.1 Solanum piurae
AATTTTGATGTACATGAATTAGCTGTGTGAAATTTAATTATATACTTTGCTTGGAAGTATTATTTGGCATTACTTAGCGTTTCTTTAAATTAGTTAAAATTATTGGGAACAACATCAGCAACTCAATAACGAACTAGATTCTAAATTGGTGTAATTCTTTTTTTGCAACAATTGATTAATTTTATGTAACTCCAACCCTCATTATCCTATGGGTCAAGGATGATATCCTTTTCATAAGATGAGTAATATTATTATTATTATTATATATAATAAATGTTCGTTGAGTTTGATTATATGAGTACTTATCTAAAATAATTGTGTGCTCTAGTAAAATAGTAATGCAAGTTCTGCTTTCTTTTGGATACATCTTAAGACACTTAAATTTTACATATTCTCAAGACACGTAAATTTTGAAAGAAGTTGCAAGAAATATATTATCACCGAAAGTGACAGCATTTCTTAAATCTCATTATGGGTAAGACGATAGTTCAAGTTTCATCGCATCAAAGAAATAATATATCGGGTTAAAGTCCTTATGCATTATGATGATAATGTATTGAATTTAAGTCTCATCTAATAGGGCCTAAAATGTTTTTATATGGGTAAGACGTTGAATTTAAGTCGCAATGCATTATAATGATGATTACAGTAAAATAATGTATTTTTTGATGAAAAATCATGAAACTTGTCTCACTTGATATGCTTTATTCCATGAAGTAAATGTGTTAGTAGTGCATAATATGTTTGAAAGAAGACAGATGATTGAATAATGCATATGAACATGGAATGAAGCACTAAGCTATCGTAATTTTATATGCTCAAATGATTGTGTTTCATTCATGAAGAATGAGAATTTTTGATAAATGCTAAAATTACAAAATCATTTCCTAAAGTGAATGTGATAGCATTTAATAAAACCTTATAAATACGGATGTGCACTTTGTCGTGATGGTATCATAACACCTCTAGGAGAGGTAAAGTAATTGAGAAGAAAAAAAATTGAAATTTATTCGTGTAATAGTAATTCAAAAATTTACTGAAGTAAAAGACACATGTCATGGTAAATTTGGAGTTTACTAGTACAAATATTTTTATTAGTTGGCACGAATGATTTAGTCATCTGAAAGATGTACGTATTAAATATTCAATATATATTGCAGAACTGGAGTTTTTTTTTTAAAATAAATTATGTTGCTTATTTTAATGGGAAGTTGATGTAACACCCCACTATTTAAAAGAGTTAGAATTAAAAAGAATCATTTTTGGAAAGAATGAGAAATCTTGACAATAGTTAAGCTAAGTATGAATTTTGAGTCAACTTCAAACGACCATAACTCTCAGTAAAGGATGAGTTAGGTGTGCTACAAGATACCATAGGAAATATCTTTGAATTATCTTTCCAACTCCACTGAGTTTGCTCATTTTCAAGTTCGTATGAGGGAGATATGCCCATTTGAAGTCGGGCTGTCTACATAAGAAAAATCAAAACCGGGTTTTTGAGGGGTATTATGGTCTTTTCATTACCCAATTAATTAAATCCGTTTTTAGCAAATTATTTGGGGTCTAAAATGAGTTAGTTCAGTTTACGCAATTGAGAATTACGCTAGGGCTTTGAGAGAAGAGAAAAGAGGAGGAAAGGAGAAGAAAAGTTCAAGATTCATCAAGTTCTTGTGAGTTTGGTTGTGGATTTCGCCAAGGATTCAATCCTACGAGGTATGTGAGTTCACATAGCGTTGGGTTCGTTCACCCACGCGCCAAACATGTTTATTTCAGTAAGATTTTCTTCCTAAAAGATTGAGACTTTGATGTTCTTGAGTTGTGTTCTTGAATTGCTTTCGTTCTTGAATTTGGGATGAGATTGAGGAGTTCTTGAGAGTTTAAGGTCGATTGTTAGAGTTGTTTAGAGTTAGATTCTTGTGTACATATACTGGTATCTGAATCTAAAGAGAATTTGAGAAAAAGAACCGAGTTTAGGCGAATTAGGGTTAGAAAACGAAGAAGAAAAAAATCGGGCAAATATGGGTACCAGGTCCGTGTCGCGGACCTATTCCTCAGGATTGGGAAATTCTTCTCCGCGTCGCGGAGCGGTCACAGACCGTTCTGCCTCAAAATTTATTTCGCGACCAAATATTTAAACGCATCTCCGCATCGCAGACTTGCTTCCAGACAATGATTTATGTTTAACTATCTATAAACACTACTAAACATCATGAGATCTTTCCTATCACAAATCACAATCCTTGAATCCATAAATTCAAAGAAAGTTAAGAGTCAAGTCAAGAGAAGTTCATAGAGTCTTCCAAAAGTCTTTTACAAATATTTTAACTTTGTTTTAAGACCTGAGTTTTGAGTTGAGTAAAGAGTAAAGATTTGAAGTTCATTTCTTCAAAAAAGTATGTCGGGACTATGTATTCTCAAAGAGTAAAATGTTTTCACATTTAAACAAAAAAGGAAACTGAGATTTCTAAAAGAGTCTTTTAGCTAGTTTTCAGTAAAGAGTAAATGCTTTCACAATTAAACAAGAGAGGAAAATTTGATTTCCAAGAAGAGCATTTGAGCTAAGTTTTGAGAAATTATCTCAAATCACAAAAAGAAGTTATGTTTTTAAACATAAGAGGTAGTATTATTTTTTGGGAGTAGTATTGAGCACCGATATGGGGGAGAGTTCAGACAACTCCCAGCCCCAATAAACTATATAGCCATCATGAGATGAAAAGGGTCATACTTTTTGGATGATTCCTTAGTGCTTTTTAGCATAAACTAGTGGATCCACTTAGTAGTTAGGTTTTATACCCTCGGCAAGGTATAGGATGGCCCTAGCAGCGTAAGGCAAAACGTTGTATCATCACAATAACTCTTAAGTGATGGTTTTCGATTAGAGAAACTCCCACAACAGTATTTTGTATTTTATATACATTTCAGAGTTTATATTGTATTTCTAACTACACAGAGTTGTTGTCCATGTTTTAAAAGCTTTTCTTTATATTGCATTTACATTATTACTTTATATTGAAATGAGTTCAGTTCAATTGAGTTGAGTTGAGACCAGGTTTGTTCTTTCAGTTCCTTTCAAGCTTATGTCTTGTTTTAGTATTCCCCTCACATACTCATACATTCAATGTATTGATGTCATTTAACCTGCATCGTTGTTATGATGCAGATACAGGTAACCAGGATCAACATCCAGCGTTTCGTTGATCCAGTTGAGCATTTAAGAGTCTTGTAGTGAGCCTCATTGCTTTCCGGAGGATCCCTATTTACATTGCTTTAGTAGTTTTCAGTTGTTAGGATGATCGGGGTTCTTGTCCCGACATCCCTCTCAGTTTTAGAGGCTTCATAGATAGACAGTTAGTTAGTTCATTTGTCACTATTTTGTTATTGGTTTATGTCTTGAGATTTGAGTTGCCACTTGGGTGAGTGAATGTTATTTTAACACATTCTCGGTTATCTTTGAGCTTTCAGTTTACTTTTAAAAGTACAGTTATGTTGAGTTAAGTCTTCCGTTGAGTAGTAAGCCAAGCCAAGGGTTCCCTTGGGGCCAACCATGGTTCTCGAGTGCCAGTCCCGCCCAGGGTATAGGCTCAGAGCGGGACGGTTGATTAGATCAACTGCAGTTGGAACTGAATTTCTTAGATTTTGAAAAGTATAAAAAAAAAAAATATGGGATCGTTCACCTGTCATGTGATCGATATGTTAAATAGATGCATTTATAAGATAAGTATATGTGTATTTATTGCCAGCCTACACATTGACATTCACGAAATTACTTATGCAAAATAATTGAGTTAAGAGCACAATTTTCAGATTGTGTAATCAAGATAATTCATCTTGATAATGTTGTGATTAATATCTAAAAAGATTTGGCATTGAGTACCTTAGATAAATAACTAAATCATTGCTCATGATAACAAAACTTGATGTAATGATTTGAATAATGATATAATGCGACTAATAAATCATGATTATTATTATTTTCAATTTATTTATTGTTAGAAATCAAATATCTTTTTATGTGTGGTATATAATTAATGAACATACCATTATGCACAAAGATGAGTTCATCAAAATTGATTGAAATATATGTTAGTTTGTCTTAGATAAATGGGAGATATAAACAACTAAGGTATCATTTGGTAGGATGTATAAGAATAATGTTAAACAGAGTGTATTAATAATGATTGTATTAGTTATGCTTGCACTATATCTTGTGAATTGTTTGGTTTGATATACTAAAAATGTCACGCCCCGAGCCTACACCCTAGGCGGGACTGGCACTTGAGAACCATTTCTTTCCCCAAGCAAACCCTTGTCCTGGCTTACTTACTCAGCGGAAGACTCAAAAACATTAATACAAGGATTCAATGCATCTCTACTCAACTGTTTAATAAAATAACTTAGAACGTTTAAAGGTCAAACATTCAACTTGGTCAAAGTGGCAACTCAAGTCTTAACATATGTAAAGACAATTGAACTACTAAATTGTCTATGAAGCCTCTAAAATAAGGAGGGATGTCGGGACAAGACCCCCGATCATCCTAACAACTGAAATACTTGAAAGCAAAGTAAAATGAGTCCTTCGAAAATCAAGGAGGCTCACCAACTGACTATGAGTGCTCAATTGGATCAACAGGGCCCTGGATACTGATCCTGATTACCTTGAATTGAAGTATGGATCAACAGGCCAAATGGCATCAATACATTGAATGTACGAGTATGCGAGGGGAAAACTAAACGTAACATAAGCTTGAAAGGAAATCTGAAAGGAACACTTACCTTGGCTTTACTCAACTCAAATGCAAAGTAAAACAACAATAATGGTGCAGTTTATACAAAGCATTTAGACAGTAAACCACAACTCAATTTGTTAAAGAAATGCAATAACAACTTAATTTACTCATATAATAAAGTAATATAATTACTGTGGGAGTTTCTCTAACCGACAACCACCACTATGAGCCTAAGTGATGATACAACGTCTTGCCCACGCTGCCAGAACTGTCCTATACTTTGTCGTCATATAGAACGCCTTAACTAAGTGGATCCACTAGTCTATACTGAAAAGCACTAAGGAATCATCTAAAAAGTATGATATTTTTCTACCAATGATTGCTACATGGTTTATGGAGACTTGCGTTATTATGAAATCATGTCCCCATATCGGTGCTCAATACTACTCCCAAAATATACTCAGCTCATATATTTTTAAAACAAAAACTCTTTCTTTGGTTTGAGATAATTACTCAAACTTAGCTTAAAAGTTCTCTTGAAAATCGGTGTTTCCTTTCTTGCTCAAATGTGAAAACACTTTAACTCTTAGGAATACTTAGTTCCCGTATAATCTTTGAAGAAAAAAAACTTTACTCTCACTCTTTACTCAACTCAAAGCTTAAGTCTTAAAACAAAGTTAAAACGTTTGTGAAAGACTTTTGAAAAACTTAATGAACTTCCGTTCACTTGACTCTTAACTTTCCTTGAATTGAAGTATTGATTCAAGGTTCATGATCTCATGTTTATGGATGATTTCATGATTTTTAGACGTACCTTAGAGTGTTGGAATCAACTATGAAATATAGGTACGTTGCTAAGAAACTAGTACGGAAAGAAGGGGGAAGAATGAGAAGAACTAGCGTTCCTGGCGCTTTGAGAGGCGCGGGGTGCCATCCTTAAAACTTCAGAGGTTGGACTGGGGCACACTGGCTGGCACGGTGCCCCAGAGCCCATACTTTAGAACCCCACTTGGGGCGCTATGGTTGGGGCAGAGCACCAGGCCCTTGCCCAAGTGAACTCCCACTTTTCTCCTTCGTTTTTCAACTCAAAACCCCCTATTTCAACTTAGTTCTTTCCCCAAACACTTAGAATCGACTATACCCTCAATATATACAAGATTCAACTCGAAATCACACCTAAATACATGAATCAACCTCAAGAAACTTCAACAACAAGAACTCACAAGATTTCAAACGAATTAACATCAAGAACTCATAGGATTTGCTTTCAAAACATTACAATTTCGCTGAATTGAATCATGATTGGCGCGTGGGTGAACTAACCCAATGCTATGTGATCTCAAATACCTCGTAGGGATCACCCCTTGAGGAAATCCACAAGCGATTCTTGCTCCTTCTCCTCTTCTTTTCTCTTCTTTCAAAACCCAAACTTAGTTTTCAAAAGCGTAAACTGACCAAATTCAGTTTAGACCCCAAATAAACTCCTAAAAATGAAATAAAATAATTGGGTAAGAAAACGACCAAACTACCCTTCCAAAATTCGGTCTGGACTTTCCTTATCCCAACAACCCAACTTCCAAAAGGCATATCTCACTCATACAAACTCGAAATCGCGCAAACTCGGCGGCGTTAGAAAGATAATTCAAAGATATTTCATACGGTATCTGGAAGAACACCTAACTCATCCTGATCTAGGAGTTATGGCCATTTGAAGTTGATTAAAACTCAACTTAACAAATTTTCAGATTTTTCATTCTTTTCTAAAATGACTATTTCCAATTTTAGCTCTTTCTAGTTCTTTCAAATAGCGAGGTGTTACAAAAAATAGCATGCATTGCATAGATTTTTTTTAGAAAAAAATTATTTACAAAGATACCATCCACAAATATGATGAAAAAATGTAAAAAATAAAATTGAGGGGCAATTGAGTCTTTAATCATGTTAATGTATGCATTAATACATGACAATCCATGCTATAAGCCTTGCATTATGTATTAATACATGAAAATTCATGGTATTAGTAATACATACCTCAATACACAATAGAGTATATAACTAATGCAAACATAGGCTAAAAAAATATACCAAACAAGGTTACACTAATACACAAAGCTAATGCATTGTTTTTTCTAATACACTCTACCAAATGATCTATGAGATTCCTATAGCATACATGAAGCGTGATAAACCAATCGATTTCAAATTAAATAACTCTTGAAAAGGAAAAGAGCAAATTATCATAATAAGGAGGCAATGTGCTTTTGCAGAGCCTACGACACAACGCTTCTTGAAATCTTAATGGAGAGATTCAAGTATTTGAAATAATAAAGTGATAAAATCTAAATCAATCAAATCACATTACGAATCAAGTACAAGGCATAATAAAGTGATGAGATCTCATTGTAGATTTGTGTACTGATACTGCACTTGCTCTTTCTTTATTCAGTACAAAGCGTATTTTAGCGGCTGTTTCACGACCTTAGTTGTGAGTCCAACGCTTTCTGAATCCAAGAGTGAGCTGCTTCTTCTGATATATTATAGGTTCATCTTTTCCCTCTAATCTATTTTTGGGACTTAGACTCTTTTTGTTTTGGGGTTGCATCTTCATATTCTAGATCACGTAGATATTTTGATACACGATTTTCAGATTTCAAAGGGAATATTTTCACATATTTTTTGTTCATATTAAAGACAGTTTCCTTTAATTAATGAGAACTATTCCGTTTAGATGCTTAGTTGTTTGCGTATTAGTGTATGATTGATTTTTCCACTAGAGATTTAGTAAGAGTGCCTTTCACAACGGATTAAATCGTGTCAATAGTAATCTAAATATTAATAAATAGATTCAAATATACATTAGTACTAAAATATCAACAAAACTCACAATTTATTCTTTAATTTAAAGGAACCTAACTAATATAGTATTTGAGAGTGATGTTCATCAAGATTAGAAATAGGACCCAATGCCATAATCATGCTTTCTTTGAGGTGCAAGGCCATAAAATCTTATATTTATCTCTTCTTTCATAATCTTGTAAATAGATCTAAGTTGCAATTCATTTTATGATAAGATTAGTTAGTTTAGTGTACTGTTCAATTCACAGAATTAGTTATTGTTCATTCACATAGTTAGTTAGTTAGTTAGTTAGGAGTCACAAGTTTACAATTTCATAGTTAGTTGAGTTTGTTAGAGGACTCTATCAGTGTGTAAATATAGACACATACATTGTATTGGCTAAAGTTCAATTTTTCACATTCTAAATATCTTTTTTCTTCCTTCTTCTTTGATCGTTGGTGAAAGCTCAAACCTCCATTTATGGAGGAAGTACATTGTTTCGCAGCTTATGCTGCTGGTTTTGTCATGGTATCAAAGCTGTGAGATTCCTTCTCCTTTCTCTCGTCGTGAGCACTGTATTCAGTTCGATTTGCCAATATTTTTCTTGCCGTCTTCTTCTCCCTAATTTTCTCTGAACGATCTCATTATCGTTCCTCTATTTCGTTCGAACTTGCTCATTATGAGTTCATCTTCATAATTCTTCTGTAATTGCATTCTCTTTTATCTTCTTTTATGGGAGATGCTTCAGGTGATGTGACTGCTACCAACACTTCAACTCGATTGGATTTCAATAGCCTCTTATATCTGCATCCCTTAGAGAATGCAGGTTCTACTTTACTTCCTACTGTTTTTTATGGAACTAGCTACAGGTCATGGAGACGGGCAGTTCTTAGGGCTTTATCGATTAAGAGTAAAACTGGATTCATCAATGGAAAAATCGTGAAGCCAAATTCTACAGATCCAACCTTCATGCAGTGGGAAATGTGTGATGACATGGTGACCTCTTGGATTTTAAACTCTCTCTCACCAGATCTGCGAGATAGCTTGTAATACGTCAACAAAGCCAATGAGCTTTGGGAGGAGTTGGAGGATAGATATGACCAAACTAATGGCTGCAAACTCTATCAACTGCAGAAGGAGATAAATGACCTTGTGCAAGGTAATTTGGATGTCACTGGTTACTATATTAAGATGAAGAAGTTGTGGGAAGAAATGAACACTCTCGATGTCAATTCTCAATGCACTTGTGTGTGTATTTGTGGTGGAAAAACCAAGATGCATAAGGCTGAGCAAGATAGAAGACTTATACATTTTTTGATGGGCCAAAATGAGATGTATACTGTTGTACGTGGAAACATCCTCATGATGTCTGATCTGCCAACTATGGCACAAACATTTGCTATTTTGTCACAGGAGGAAAGGCAGAGGGAAATGAAGCCTCCTACTCACATGGCTTTGGAATCCACCTCTCTAAATGCCTCTGTGTCATCACAATACAATGCAGGAACCAAAGGCTTCAATACGAACTACAATGCAAACTACAATTCTTATAGAGGAGGTACAGGCAGAGGTGCAAGTAGCTCAAATACTAGCAGTTCCAATACTTTTAAGGGGAATTCCAGCACTGGGAACAAGTCAAATTTGTTCTGTGAGTACTGCAAATGAACTGGACACACTAAGGATTGGTGCTATAAGTTTCATGGTTATCCAACCAACACGAAAGCTTCAAGAGGAAAGGGCTCAGGATCTGCAGCAAATGTGCATGCCTCTGAGGATGATAGAAACCAGTATGAGGAAACTGCTGAGCAGGGAAGACAAATTCCATTGAACCTGTCCAAAAGTCAGTATGAGCAGCTACTTAATCTACTTGGAACTCTGCAAGTTGAATTTGATTGCTCAGGAAACATGGCAGGTGGATCAGTGAACCTAGCAGGTATACTTGCTTGTTATTCTTCTATAAATGAGATAGGTGATTTGTCATGTAAATGTATTAGATTAACTGATGGCTCTTGGATCATAGATTCAGGAGCATCACACCACATGACTTACACAAAGGATGCCTTTACAAACCTTAGAACATTACCTTATCCTTTCTTTATTACATTACCAAATGGATACAATGTTAAAGTGACTGAAATTGGTGATGTTTGTTTGACTTCTACACTGACTTTGTACAAAGTTTTGTTTATACCTAGCTTCAAGTTCAATTTGATATATGTTCACTGTTTAGCTCTTCAACTCAAGGGAATGGTTAGCTTTAATAGCTCTTCTTGTTTACTGCAGGGCCCTTCTCTGAAGAGCCCTCTGGCACTTGGTAAGGCCAAGAATGGTCTGTATTTTTTCTATCCAAAATGCCACAATTGTTCACCTGCTAATGGCATTATTGCTTCTCATGTCAGATGTCAACTTGTTTCTTCTTTTAACTACTGTAAGATAGCTTATGTTGGAAATAAATGTCAAAGTTCATCTCAAAATGTAGAATACTTTCATGCAATCAATAAAGAAGCTTGTGTTGTTGATCCTATTTCATGTTCTGCTGTTTATTCCTCTCTTGGTATTAACTTTACTCACAATCATGACACTGAATTCTTATGGCATGCTAGGTTGGGACATGTACCTTTTGTAAAAATGAAAACTATCTCCACCATACCTCTGAATTTTTCCAGTAAGCAACCCTTCACTTGCACAATATGCCCTATGGCTAGACAAACTAGGATGCCCTTCCCAGAAAGTACAACCACAACCAGTACAACATTTGAACTGCTTCACATTGATTTATGGGGACCATACCACACACCTACCCATGATGGTCACCATTATTTCTTAACTATGGTGGATGACTATAGTAGGTCAACCTGGACACAACTGCTAAGGTGCAAAAGTAATGCATTGCAGACCATAAAAGCTTTCATTTCCCTTATAGAAAATCAGTTCCATGCCAAATTGAAAACTATCAGATCTGACAATGGTCTAGAATTAACGAGTGCTGAAGCAACTAATTTCTTTCAAGAAAAAGGTATAATACACCAAAGATCATGTCCTTATACACCACAACAAAATGGTGTGGTTGAAAGAAAGCACAAATATCTCCTTGAAACAGCAAGGGCACTTTTATTCCAATCAAAACTGCCTATGAAGTATTAGGAAGAGTGTGTCCTGATAGCCACATATCTTATTAATAGGCTACCTGCTAAACTCTTACAAAACAAGTCCCCATATGAACTACTATATCAAAGAAAACCAACTTACTCCCACCTTAGAAGTTTTGGATGCCTTTGCTTTCCAACTACCTTGAAAACTCATAAGGACAAGTTTGAACCAAGGGCAACACCACATGTCTTCATTGGATACCCTTTCAATACAAAAGGCTACAAGGTCCTCGACTTGTCTACCAAGAGAATTCATGTGTCCAGAGATGTTTTTTTTCATGAAGCTATTTTTCCTTTTGTTATTTCTCCTATTGGTTCCAATTTTAGTTCTGTCTTGAAATTTCTTGAAAGCCATTCTGATACATTGCCTTGCATGTCTAGTAAAGCAAATGATTTTGTTAATGATGAAGTGTTGAATGATGACACATTAGTTGAAGTCACTACTAACCATGTTTCCACAAATACTAATGCACAAACCACTGAACCTACAATTCTTATATCTCCACCTAGACCTAACATATCTACCCTTGTTGATGCTCCACTTGCACCTAGAAGATCAACTAGGTCCTTTACACCCCAAGTTACCTGAAAGACTACACTTATACAATACATAACTTGTCTTCTTCAACATCCACTTCTGATCCACACCACTCACTCACATCTTTCATTTCTTACCCTGATCATGTATGTTTTACTAGTCTGTGTCCTAGTAGTCAGCAGTTGATCAATAATGTTTCACATGATATTGAACCTTCTTCTTATGAAGAGGCAATTTTGAATCCTGCCTGGCAAGTGGCAATGACACAGGAATTTGATGCCTTGTATGCAAATGATACTTGGGAACTAGTTAGTTTGCCTAAAGGGAAGAATGTTATTGGGTGTAGATGGGTGTACAAGATTAAACACAAGGCAGATGGTAGTGTGAAGAGGTTCAAAGCTAGACTGGTGGTAAAGGGGTACACTCAGCAGGCTGGAGTAGATTATAATGAGACATTCTCGCCTGTGGTAAAAATGACCACTGTTAGGACTCTAATTAAAGAGGCTGGAACATGTATCAATGGGATGTTAACAATGCTTTCCTTCATGGTGATTTGAATGAGGAAGTTTACATGGCATTACCACAGGGACTGGCAGTGGACAGTAGTAACATGGTTTGTAAATTGAAGAAGTCATTGTATGGTTTAAAGCAGGCCATCAGACAGTGGTATGACAAGTTAGCCAACAACCTCTACTCAAAAGGTTACACTCATTCTAACAGTGATTATTCACTATTTTATAGGAAGAATGGGTGCTCCCTGGTTTTTGTTGCAGTATATGTTGACGATATCATTCTAACTGGGAATGACATAGATGAGATCACTTATTTAAAGGTGTTCTAACATGATCAGTTCAGAATAAAAGATTTGGGCAGGCTGCATTATTTCCTTGGTCTGGAAATTTTGTACAGACATGATGGTATTCTTATATCCCAAAGGAAGTTTACTCTTGACCTCTTGAGAGAATTTGATTCTATGAGTTCCAAAACTGCTACTTCACCATTGGACTCTAATCAAAAGCAGAGACTTACAGAAGGTACACCACTATCAGATCCCACTCACTATAGAAAGCTAGTGGGGAAGCTTAATTTTCTCACCAACACAAGGATGGATATAACATATAGTGTACAACACCTCAGTCAGTTCATGCAATCTCCTAGAGAGCCCCATTTGAAGGCATCCTATCATGTGCTAAGATATCTACAACAAGACCCTACATTAAGAGTTTTCATCTCTAATAAATCTGACCTCACCATCAGTGCTTATTGTGATTCAGATTGGGCCTCTTGTCCTGATTCAAGGAAGTCGGTGAGTGGCTATTTGGTTCTTATGGGTGATAGTCCCATTAGTTGGAAGTCTAAGAAACAGCCCACAGTGTCCCTATCCTCAGCAAAAGCAGAGTATAGAGCTGTGAGACAAGTTGTGGGTGAAATAGTATGGCTGGAAAGATTACTTGATGAGCTATCAGTAAAGTGTTCATTACCTATACATGTCTTTTGTGATAGTCAAGCAGCAGTGCACATTGCTAAGAATCCAGTTTTTCATGAGCGAACTAAACATATAGAAGTGGATTGTCATTTTGTCAGAAACAAGCTACAACAAGGATTGATCACACTCCAATACATTCCCACAGATTCACAATTGGTTGATGTCTCTACCAAAGCCTTAACTGGAGTCAAGCATGCTAATTTATTGAGCAAGTTGTATGTATGTAACTCACCTCCAACTTGAGGGGGGTGATTAGATTAGTTAGTTTAGTGTACTGTTCAATTCACAGAATTAGTTAATTATTGTTCATTCACATAGTTAGTTAGTTAGTTAGTTAGGAGTCACAAGTTTATAGTTTCATAGTTAGTTGAGTTTGTTAGAGGACTCTATCAGTGTGTATATATAGACACATACATTGTATTGGCTAAAGTTCAGTTTTTCACATTCTAAATAATATCTTTTTTCTTCCTTCTTCTCTGATCGTTGGTGAAAGCTCAAATCTCCATTAATGGAGGAAGTACATTGTTTCGCAGCTTATGCAGGGGCGGCTCAAACCCATTGGTGGCCTAAGGCCAAAATCAAACTAGAGGCCTTAAAAAAAATTATAAATGTTTTTATTTTAAATCTATTTTTCTAGCTTTTTGAGATGCAAAGTTGTTAATAATTTTTGTGTAGTCAATCTCTTCTAATAATTCCTTTTCAATCGATAATATAGCCAAACCACTTAATATTTCTTGAGACATTGTCGATCTTAAATAAGATTTTATTATTTTTAATTTTGAAAAACTT